>VWZT01001704.1:196263-208321 GCA_013397055.1 Pachycephala philippinensis
AAAATGGCCGCTCTGCAGGGGCTGGGGTCTGAGCTCCGTCCCTGTGTCTGTCCCTCTGTCTGTCCGTGTCCCGAGGAGCCCGCGCCCTGTCCCTCTGTCCTTCCCTCCCTCCCACCGCCCCTGTCCCGGGGAGCTGGCGCCCTGATCCTCCGTCCCTGCCCCGGGGTGCCGAGCGTTGTGGGACGATCCGGCCCACAGTGAGGAGGAGCCGGCTCGGCCTCGGGCCGCACACCACCCGCTGGGTCGCATCCCCCCACACCCCTTCACAAAGAGTTACTAGAACATAAAATTATGTTTCTTATAATCAACTACTGTGGCTTCGCAATCCTGTTACCATCCCTCATTCCGAGGTTGTGCACTGCCAACAGTACAATTAACTTCTAGGCAAAATCATTCCGTATGTTCTATTATCACAAAATCACTTTTAAAAGCAAGGGCTGGGGGGGTTACTTTTCAGGAGAGTATATCCTGCTACTTTTAAGCGCCTACCTTGTGTTGAAATAACAAGAACTATGAGGGGGCTGAGCAGGGGAGGAGGGAGGTGCTGGGCGGGAGCAGCGTTGTCGGGCTGCTGTCACAAAGAAGGCTGTGGTGGAAATTAGCCTTAGAAGTGTCTCCATTCTATTATTAAGAACTTCCTTGCCCCAGTCTTTCCCCCTTCTCCTCTGCTACTTTGCATATTCCATTTTGCATGTTTAAATAAAAAAGTCGATGTAAATGTCTTTTGAATTTACACTATCACAAGACATGGAGGTCCCTATGAATAAGTTACTGCACTCTGACATTTGGAAGTCATCAAATGAGACAGTATAATGTCAGCCTGATATTTTTCACTCTATGAAAATATCAGCTTCATGTCAAAGATCTAAATTCCATCTTAATGTAATAATTTTTCTTGTATTCACAGACAACTGAAAATGCTAAATATTTAAATTTGAAACGAACTTCTACAGTTACAATCTGGCCTTCATAGTCCATTATTATGAAATTGAAAGTCAAGATCTTATTTCCCCTCTTTCTTTTTTTTTTATTTCTTCAAGCATTGCAGTGTTTGATAGAATGTTAGCCATATTCTCTAAATGGATGCTTCCCCATCAACCCGTGGCAAATAAAGTTAAAAAAGAAAAGTCTCGCTTTTTAGAGGCAGCCAATATTAAACCAGCTCCAACATCCTGTCACAAAACGATTGTGCCACTACTATCTTTGACTTTGCCTGACAAGGCAAGCAGAATGCAACCTTTCACATATAGGTAAGATTAATCTTCCCAGTGTTACTTGCAAAAGCAGTATCCTTTGCCTTCTACTCACTGTAATTACGGCCTCAATTAGGTGTTGTTTCAACAACCACTAGTGAATATATATAAAATGGTGCATTTAGACCAGTTTTTCCCTAACCTGAGTAGCAAATCAGAGGAGGAGTAGACAGACATTTGGAAAAGAGTCAATTTGGAACATCCATCTTCTTTTTACCGTCATTTCCATGCCAGCCCCGTTGCCATCTCATCGATCGCAGCTGCAGGCGGTCCTAAAAGCACGTATTCCAGAAGGCTTTAAAGGACCACCAGGAAGTCTAGAAGTCACTGCAGTTGCCCATTTTGGGCTCACAAGACAGACACTAATGAGGAACCCGTAACCACAGCCAAGGTGATGCCTGACCAGTGCTACATAAACCACCTCTGCTTTTTAGCACTGCTGCAGGACAGCTGCAATTCCCATATTTTCTGATACAACAGCGCTGCCAGCTCCAATGCAGCCAGAATGGCATTCTTACCAGTCAGAACTGTTCTCACCTGAGTTAAATAGCACTGCTTTTTCAGAGACCTGAGAAAGAAGCTACCATTTCTCTAATAACAACTGTAAGTGTTATTGCAATGGTAGAAGTCTTAGCCAAAGTGCCTTGTACAAAAATGGCAGAGAGAAACCAACAGGAAACCTGTAAAAATCTCTCCAAATAAACTAAGAGGCAAAAGCTTGAAGAAAACAGAAGAGAAGCAATCCCAGTAATTGTGAAAATACATTATAAAACATGGAAGTATTTTTCCTCCGGTATTCTCAAGTACAGTTAATGGAAAAGTTTTCTTTTTTTATTTTCTTTTCTGTGTTTTTTTACAGTTGAAATAAACTCATTTAACAAAAAATCTGCATTGCAAATTAAAGCTGCCAAAAGTTGCATGGTTTGCTGTAAGGTTAAATTCAGCATTTTCATGAGGTTTTGCTTTTCAGTTCTTGAAAATGAGATAACAAATTCTCACTGATATATAAAAAAAGATCTCTAATTTGAGGAAAAAAACAAAGCAGAGGAAAAACCTTTTCTATTACTTTTCCATTACTTTTCCTTGTAAGTATTTTAGAAGCAAGTTTTTCGAGGATTTGTGATCTAGCAGTGCTTTTTAAAGGCACTTGCATTTATCCTCCATGCATCAAACTGCTCTAAGTCAATTCCCTGAGACACTTAATCTTTTGGCAGATGGAAACTCATTTTGAAAGTGTACTAATGATCAATTAAAGCATTAGCTGTCTCTGCAGACAGGAGGTTTATGGGGTCATAGTCTTCAGAAGCTGGAGGCAAGAACAGCAGCATGTTAGCAAAATAGCTAAAACTTTCTGTAGTTACCACAAAATTGGCAAAACACTGAAAAACAAAAAACATGACAGTCTTTTTTTTTTTTGCCATATTATGTAGAAAACAAATGTGATGGTTTCTATTTTATGAGAGGCCATGGTCCAAACTGAGCATTAGCAAAAGAAGTGATCTAATCTTTTAAATTTTCTTAATGAAGCCTAATAACTATCCCAGTACTTCCAATAAATTTACATAATCCTTTGAAAATTGGATTCATTCAGACTCCAGTCAAAAATATGTACCCACACCACAAATATGCAGACATGTATTGTGTGAGGAGCTGCCACTGGAATCTGTGTCTCCCTGGTAAATAATGTGTCATTTCACACATGCTCAAGGCCCCACAATTAGGTTTGAAGTCGGGTACTCTGCCCAGAAGTTTCTATGCAATGGTGATGTGCAAGTAATAAGACCAAATAGCTGTAACTGTCACATTCATAAAAGAATATAAGATTCTTCTTCTAGGAGGTTGACAAGCCATTTTTTCGTGAAGGAGAAGCACGTAAAAGTGATTAGCCATCTAATGCAAACTAAAAAGGTTGCTTTTTATGACATGACATGTCTAGTATGACCACAGATTCCTAATACTAACATTGGTGAGAGAATCAATACTTACTTGATTCACTGCATAAAGATCTTTGCATGCAATTTACCTTGTACAAAGGTAGAATAATAAATAGAACATATTTTCTTTCAGTGAGAGTAAAAATGCATGAAGTTGCGTACTAAAAATTTGTAAAAAGCTAGCAATCCTGTGCATTTTTAAAAAGAACATATGTAAAGATACTTGTGGGTAGGGAAGAGTATGATACTGAGGACATAAGCACATCTAGCATCGAGTAGTATAGTCTATCCTCAAAACGTTCAGCTTCCACATCAAGTACATTGACTTACGGAACCTTACTACATGGATTCTCCTCCAGGTGTAAGCAAAGGCAGACAGAGAATTAGCATGCCATTTAATTTAGTAAGTGTTGGGAACAGATGTCTTTAAAATGTGATGGTTCTGAAACAGGCATTTCTGCCCTCTATAAAAACCAAACTTCAGTAAGAGTCCAAATATTAGGCAGTGCTTCTTAGTCTGCCAGTTCATTTTTAGCTGCTGAGCTCCAGCAATGTATCTGTTCCTCCATCTTTTGTGATTAGGCACATTAGCTACTCTTCCCCCACACTTTGATACACGAGTGGAGCAAACACAATGGGAGTGCATAAGATGACAGACTATTTATGACCATTTTCAGAGCACTGAGAGGTCCTTCGCCACTCTCACACCTTTTGAAAGTAGAACAATATTCATCAGCGCATTTGAGACTTCAGATTTACAGAGCACATTAAAGTCCTGATGGTGAATACATTATGTAAACACTAGACAGCATTTCACACTAAACTAGCATACTTCTTTCACTTCATAATTCAAAAGTGGTAATCCAGAACACTTCGCTTTGGCAGTAGAAAGTAGCAATAATCAAGAAGGGACACAACTATCTTCTTGCAGCAACACAGTCTCTTACAGCAAAGCAGGGCAGAAATTTTAAGGCTTAGCTGAAAATTCTTAAAGGGATTGAAGCTAGGACCATCAGCATAGTATGAAAGAAAGGAGCAAAAGTGTTTCCAGGAGACAGGGGGAAAAAAAATAAAAGAAGAGTGACAGAAGAGCTACAGCTCCCCCTTCCAAACTGCCTGCAAGGGCAAAATGTTGCAGGCTCAAGAGATGTCAGGAACTCTAGGCATCCCAGAAAGATAAGCCTCTGAATTACTCCCCAGTTACAGAGCACTCCTGTTGGCCAGACCCTAACAGGACAAACTGCAGAAGAGCAGAGGGCTGGTCCATCATGACTGAGCAGGGAGAGTGTTGGAGGGAGAGCACCCAGCCTGGTGCCCCTGCAAAGCAGCAGCAGTGCCAGGCACCCCGGCGCAGGGGAGCCACTGAAGCAACGCCAACAGCAAGCAGCCAAAACCCATACCTGAGTGCAGAACGGCTTCCTGCTCCAGAAACAGAGGTCAGTACCACTCCTGGCTGCATGTGCGTGACCCTAGGCCTGATTACAGTCAGGAGTGTTATGCTGGACTCCTTTCCCACCAGTCCCAGAGAGTGCAGTTTCTGGGCACTGCACCATCCTTAAGGACACATCTTCAGGGCAGGCCAGGAGGGCACCCCTAACTTGTTTCGTCTGCAAGAGTCAAACACCATAGGTCAAGCAGGGCTTTGAGAGAGTAGAGCAGAAGACAGGTGAACTTTGGATATCTAAATACAGAACTAATTTTAGGAACAGACTTTCTTTAGTGAGTGTCTGCATTTTCCATTTGGAATGTGCACAAGGTTAACCTTGGTTTGAGATGTTGGGTTCCAAAATTCTGTTTCAGCCTGACCAGGACTGGGAACTTGATGTCACTGCAGAATTCCCTGAAAGGGCTTGATCAAGATACTTCTTTACTTTCTTGGGCTCCATGAACTCTCCATACCTTCCTATACTTAAAAAGAAAGGATATAAATGTATTTATTTATGCATAGACACAGATTTCTTTTAATATAGCCTGAACAATAGCTTTTTAGTTAAAACATCCTTCCTAAGGATTAAAAAAAAAAATCGATTTAAATCACCGTTTTTCAAATTTACATTGGAATTTTAGTAATTCTGACATCCATGCATCATGCACCAAGAAACCCAAGCCTAAAGAAGAAAACTCCATTTACTTCCTTAAGTCTTACTGCTTGTTGAAATTAATTATTTTCATTTACTTTTTTAAATTTTCTTGCATTCCTCTCAAGTTAGCCACTCGGGATGAATATATTTTTTGTCATAATACATAATAATATGTAATATGCTCTTATTCTGAGAACTGTTTCAGTTAGCAAACACTTGAATTTAGTTCCTTGGGTTTTGGTTCTGTATTCACCTGAAAAATGAGTAAGTATATATTCAAAGATGTGACAATAGTTAAGCTGTACTAATATACAATAATACATAGTAATGATATCAAATATATCCTCTACAGCAAGATTATAGTTGTTACAGACTATAATCTCATATGACACATACAAAAGCTCATCTTAATAATTCTTACAGCTAAAAGTATGATCACCAAATACCAAAGTTAAGAAAAGTATATTTATTTGCTTCTCCTTTTAGTTCGATGACAAAGTAGTACATTTCATTAACAGTAGCACAGAAAAGAACAATTTTGAATCTGTGGAAGATGGAACATAACAGGAGATACTAAACACATGAAGTGGCTTGTGACAGTTTCCCCAGATTTAGCAGCAATTACAATTTCCGTAATTGCTCTCCACATCACACTGCTGAAATCAACAAAGCAAACTTGTTCTTTTGAAGCTTCTGAAGTACTCCCTACAGTGGTGTAGCCTTTCTGCATTTATGAGAAATAAAGTGTATAAAGTTGCAAAATGCATAACCCAACAACTACAAAAAAAATCCCAAACAAAAACAACCCACCACCCCGAAAAGAGTGCTCCTCAAACTTTACTGTTAGAACAGAGCAGTTCCTTCATTGTCAGATATGCTTCATACAAACTCACTTTTCATTTTTCTCATCCATACATTGCCTACTCAGATGGAATTTTTTTCTTCCCTGTTTATCATTTATATATGTATGTTTATATGTGTATATATATATATCCGAATCACTGAAAAGGTGCAAAAGGAATGAGCAAAGTGGATATGGGTAAGAGCATGGTTTTTCTCTTAGGATTCTGGATAATATTTATTCCTACCATGCACAACAGTTGTCTCTGAAGTGGGAACTATTTGTGACCATTAGAATTCTGAAGCAGGAAAGCTTCCCTGACTAGTTTTTCCCTAAATGGGAAATTACTTTCCTGAAACATTGAGAGTGGCTTCCCATAGAAAAAAAAAAAAACCAAAGAAAAGGAAAGAAGCTTCCAACGTCAGTTAAATATAGGCCACTTTCAGAAAATGAAATGTACAGCTAGTTCCCCATTAAGGTTGGGGAGTTTCAAGAAGGCAGCTTCCCCCATCTGAGAAGCTACAATGTGATATTCTCTTACTCCTTTCCATTCCCAAGTGTTTTGCGCAGCACCTGAAACTTACTGAGTCGTGCAAACTTAAAGCTATTGCAGTGGAAGACTTAAAACAAAAACGTTAGTTTCCCTTACTAAAGCACAAACAATAATCAAATCTTTACACCATGCATTGCTCTTAGAGAACACTCCAATCAGCCTTGGCACTTTTGACACCCTTTTAGCCCAGTTATATACACACCTGTAATACACCTCACTATGCTCACGTGTGTGACTGTGCAGTCACACCCCCCTGTGCAGTTCCTTATTATATAAAAAGCCATGCTGTAATACCATTAATGCAGCCAGGATGCTGAATACAGATGCACTGCATGACGTTCTTTAAATAAGGCTTAGCTCTGTCCTGAATTCATTACGTGACACACATTAAGGACGTGAAAATACTAAAATAATGCGTTTTCTTACATCAGAAAACCACTTTTTAAATATTCAAATAAATAGCCATTAAATATCAATTTTATGTCCTTTTAGAAATGCTGTTTTAAAAGTCACACATTTCCTGCTTCTAACAGATGTTTTTCTGCTCAAAGATAAATTGCAGATTAAGGCATGAGTATGTTCTCCTTTTCTACACAACATACCTTTAATATACTCATACTACACTACACCTCCTTTAACTCAAGTTTTCTGAGGAAGTATGTATTTGAATAGGTAAAATGTCCATGTGAAAACAAATACATGGTTTTATAGTGTAAATAAAACATGTAACTTGAAAGAGTCCAGATCTTTTACCCTTTATTCACCATGGAGGTATCCAAATACTTTAATTATGTGAAATAATCTATGAAATTTCCAGTTTTCACTAATTAAGTAATATTCAAAACTCCAGTCAGAACCAGAATTGTAATGTATTTGGAGCAGCACTGAAGTAATGAAATGAAAAGAAGGCGAGCTTCTGCAGAATCTGAGACAAAGTAAAAAAGGCTTCTCAGTTCTTAAGAAAATTAAGATACATGTTTTTGCCACTGTAACTTTATTATTCCATTTGAAACACCACAAGGCATTGGTGTACTTAACAAGAGATTCTTCCACCCCCAAAGAACAGTAGTGATGACGAAAGCAATGACAGCTGCAGTGAACTTCTCTCTCAAGTCCTGATATTCACATGTCCTCTGTCTGGGAGGAAAGTGGTTACTGTTGGAGTACACACCACAGGAGCAGTCAGGAAGTCCAGCGCCACCAGGCCACCTTCACTCTGTCCCAGACGGCCGAGAGCGAGTCCAGCGCAGGGCGCACATCCAGGATGGTGAACTGGTAGTTCTTGTCCACGGCTCCGCCATCATAGTAATCGATAACGTACCGCACCTCCTTCCCACAGCGGTCCACTATCCAGTCGTGCCGATCGAAGGGCAGCTCGTACCTGGAAAGGACAGGAAACAAGCCACTGAGATATTTTATGGATATTATGAGCCTAGGAGAGGGAGTGAAGTCCAGTTCAAGATTTATTTGTCCGTAAGATCCCACTAGTACTTCTATTTTCTGGCAATTCTAACTCACAATACCAGTTCTGAAACAATCTGTAAATTAATTCTACACCATGTTTTCAGACACATGTCTCTAGCCTCCCATCTCACTGGAAGACTTTCTTTCCTGCCCACATACCCCATCCATGAACGTATTCTGGCTCTTGGTGAGTACTCCTTTGCTTTGCCTCCAAACCGCATCAGTGACGGCCCACATGGACATTCCCTGTGCACACAATTAAAAAGGAAAATAGTTTTTACCTTTCAAAAGTCTTAATTTCAGTGATTAAACCACTATAGTAATTTGTTTTATTAACATAGAAACTGAGTAGAAGAAAGAGCAACAGTTAAAAATTAACTCACGTGATATAAAACAACTTTTTTTCTTTCTTTAAAAGTTTGACAAGTCCCCCAGTTTCTGCCAGCACTTACTGCTGGGACAATAAAGTATCTCTGATATGCTCCACACCATTGTTCTAATTTGTCAACAAAGCAGTTCTCTGCAAACCTAATCCACAGATTTAACAGAGTAAAGAACAGAAAACCATAATTCAAGCTACTGTGTAAGAATGATCATAGAATTTCAGAGAAAAATATATAATACCGAATGCTTAACTAGTCTGTCTGTCTCTTGTAGGAACAGGGACTATGCTGACCTAAATAAATAGGTGACAGTTTCCTTTACACCAGTCATGCTAATCTAAGTTTACAAATCATATCTTTGTCATAACATAACGACAAATATTCCATATGCAATATTTCATATGTACATACATAGCATGTAGAGCTTCCCACTTCAAAATCTCCTTCCAAGCTTGCTCATTATTTTGGTTATGAATCTTAATAATGTTGGTCATGTCTTCACTTGTTATGTCATCATCTTTCCACCTCCACCTAAAAAAAAAAGGAGTTGAAAACAGTTTATAAACATTACAGCATAACTACTCTACCTTCCTCAGTTTATCTGATGAACTTTTGAATTGAGATTTAAGGTTGTATGCAAGACACAACACAAGTATGCAAACTTCTGGCTCATCTGCTTAAGCATCTTGAGAACCACTTCATTTTCTGTGCAGAAGTGTAGTTATCCAACTTATCATCACAGAGATCTACAAATTCTACATAGCTAAATTAACAGCTTAACTGGATCAGAAAGTTATCAGAGTGTGCAAACATCACCACATCCACTGTATTCATAAAAATACTTAGGAAAAATCCCACTTGTATTCCTAATGCACAGAAGTCCTGTACTCAATACATTTTGCAAACACTTAAAATACTTTTCATGTCTCTTGACACTACACTGTGACTGCATGTGTGCTTCCTTTTCAACTGGCATAACATTTAACACATTTTAGTGTAAAACTTGTATGTTCCATACAGGCTGCTCATGTCATACTGTGTTATGAACTGTATCAACACACAGAACAAAGAATTAACTATTCTTCCTAAAGTAAACCACCTGTAAAGTTCACCTGTTCGAGAATGACAAACAAATCATTACAAAAGAATGAGGAAACATCAGCACAGGAGGATTTTTAGGCCACAGGAGACATTAATCATTCAGTTAAGTCTTGCATACACTGAATTTCTATAAATACCAAAAATATCTACTTGCAAATTTCCCCATTTTTAGCAATTCTGCAAAGTTAGATGTTCTCACATAGAAATTCTACTGTCATTTTACAGGATTAGCATGAAACCAACTGACAGTTGGTAGTCATGCAAACTTTGTCTATGACTGCGCATGGACTTGTAAGAAAAATTTCTGAGCCAGTAGCAGTTGTTCAACGTTCCTTACCATCTTCCTGATCACTGGAAGATACATGGCCTTTGAGACCAACTTGCCCTTTAAAAGAAAGAGGTTTATAAAAATAGTATTTTTTTGAAAGAGCTACTTTATTATTTACTGGCTAAAATCTGCAAACTCTCAAAAAATCATGAACAATAACTAATGATACTAGTTCATGAATTCCAGGCTCTGGTAATTCAGTGTATTTACCCTTTTCTTAGCATAGCATTCCAGAACATTTGCTCTGACGGGTAGACCCATTTCTTGTCAGAATGTGCTCTAGGAATGGAAGATTCTTCTCTAACAGTTGACAGTGGAAATGGTTGACCTGGGGATGGCTGCTGATTGGGAGGAGGCATCTAGAGAACAAGGAGAATCAACAACAAATTAGAGTGTTAACATTTTTTTAAGTTACAGTGTTTGAGAAAAATCAAAGCATAATCAATCAGCTCCTACAAAGATCAAGAAGTTCAGCCTTTATTTAAATCCACCAAAATTATCTTTTTTTGTTTGTCATCAGAAGACTAAAGCAATGCTTTCTGCCTAAACTTCAACTTTCAAAAGAGCAATGCTTTTTGTAAATCAGAGGAAATCTTGGAGAGACGCTAATCAGAACTCAACCATACTGCTATTACGTAGAACCTAAAATCCACCAATGTATCATAAAAAACATATATGTAACTAGTAAGTAAAGAGCAAAAGATACTTAAAAACTGGAAAACCACCTGAGATGTAAATTTTAATACAATGTTAAATAAGATGTAACCTGTCTTTGAATAAAAATTTTCACACAAAAGGAGAAAAAGCAGTGTTAAAAATAAAAAAAATAATGTTATCTCCCAGAGTTTCCATCTTACATGGTAACACTATTTACATTTTCTGGTATAATACTTCAGAAGAAACAAGGCTAAAGAAAATATGTGAAATAAGCAAAAGTTACCATATTGCTGGGATCTATGTCATCTTTCACTTGAGATGCACCAGACTTCACAGGACATGCTACAAACTCATAAGCTCTTTCTTGATGTGCAGGAACATCATCTGTATTCTCAGTTCTATGATCAGCAGTCTTCATGTGCATTGGACAACCTGAAACACAAGAGTAGTATACATTCTGCTACAAGATGAAAACTCTGAAAGATGAAATGGAAAAGTTCATTGAAAGCTCATGTAAATGCAAACGGGTATTTCACTCTTTCTTCTGAGCTTTTCAACAGTTTTAACTGCTCTCTTTCCTGCATTTCACGACCCAAAATCATGGTAAGATCTGAGTCTTCTGTGTAGTCTTTGAATACTCATTTCCTACCCCATGCTGGCCCCAATACTGAACTGTTTGTACTTAAGATTTCCGCAGGGAAGCTAACCCAGTGCGCTGACAGAGTCAACACAAGAGCTGATGTTCTTCTCCAGGCATTCATCTCATTCCACCCTTCTGCAGCCCTTTCCCAGATGCACGGGTTTTAGTGACAAGCAGTCACCATCTCTGTAGGGGCTCCCTGACCCTCTGTGGGTGTACCACACCACGGAACAGATTTGTAGGGCCCCTGTGAAACGGGACATCTGAGGGTGACCCAGAGGTTCTACAGCAAGCACCTCCTGTCTCTCCAAACAAAGCAGCTTGCACAGTGTTCTGGAGAACAAGTGACTCCTCCTAAGGAAAATTTACCCGAGAATGAAAAACTCAGGTTTACTTGAAGAATTTCTCCCCTCCTACCTCCCCCCACCAAGATTTTTCAGTCTGGTTTCCATGTAGAGTTTAGTTCATTTAGGTTTCAAGAATGATTACCGTTCATTTTTTCCTGGTGCATGGGACATTCTGACGGTGCAGACGCCGTGTGATTTTGCCTGGATGCATTTGGGGACTGCTCTGCAGCAGCCGGGGAGGACGCGGTCAAACCCATGGCCTTTGCACACCGGGCCTTTTTAGATCAAATTTCTAAAAAAAAGAAAGCAAACATTCGTGACACCAATCTACACGGGTTATTTATTAAGGCGGACGGCAAGTGCAGATACAGTTCTGCACCACAAATCAACTGAAAAATCGATTTAAGTAAGAAGCTTCCAGCCCAAACAGAAAGCCAAGCGCCTACCAGGGCTGCCCCGAGCTCCTCCCCAGCCGC
>VWZT01001704.1:208338-237904 GCA_013397055.1 Pachycephala philippinensis
GCCGGGCGCGCAGGGGCCGGCGCCTCGCAGCGCGGGGGAGGCGCAGGGGGAGCCCGCGGGCCGCACGGGTGGGGCCCGGGGCTGGGGCAGCACTGACCAGCGATAGCGACCCCGGGGTAAGCCCGGGCAGCTGCGCCAGCCAGAGCTACGTGTGCTCGTACCTCGTGCTGTGGGCTTGTTTGTGAAATCATTATCCCTTACAACCGCAAATTGTTTAAGTATAGAAGGAACCCACAACGTACTAGCAGCACGCATCGTTACCCTAAAGGTGTATCCTTTTTAGTAATAAACTTGCGGAGATAGTAAAGTTCTTTAAGATTATTTTTAAACATCAACTAGCCAAGTTTCCTAAGAATATTGCCTTATTTCCAAGCCAGAAGATGAAGTTTAACTATAGGTGTGAAATAGCGTGCATAACACACAGAAGATGGAGCTCACTGTGCATCAGAGCATGGAATACTACCTTCATCCCATCCCTTTCTGACCAACAAGTGATAAGACCCGGCTATGCGGTAACCACTGTAACAGTAGGTACAAACCCCACAGGACTATTTCAATGTTCATCCCACCACATGGACTCTCAAGAGGCTGTCAAGTACAAAAAGCAGGTGGGGAGTTGAGAAACATTCATTATAAATGTATAACAATTAGAATTGATAAAAAAATTAAGCATAGTTTTTTCCCAAATATTCTATTTCATTGTAACAATTAAGAATAAAACTAAACAGGAATTTAGTCTTCAAGTGACACAGTTATTACAGTAGCTTAGGATGAAGAAAAACCAAATTCAAATCTGGAAGAAGGGTGCACGTAAATACAGAAATGAGTGATTCTCTCCCATTTCTTTCAAAAAAGATCACAAAGATTTAAAAAGACAAATCCTAAATCATACTGAAATAGTTCTAAGCAGCATTATTTCAAAATATGTAACTACCTAAATTTAAAAAACTTTTATATATTCCTCTCAAGAGTGCTTTTAAGATAATTTCCACATGCCACCTTTCAAAGCAGGATCTTTCTTTAAGGACATTGCCATTGAGTGTGAACATGAAATAAAAATACAAGTATAAAGCTATATCAAATATTCATCCTTTCAGTCATTTTTGCCCTTTTATAGTCTTGATTACTTAAGAGGAAATTGTTTTCTACCCTCTCTGCATGCAGGAATTATTGGCACAGCATATTGAGAACCTTAGGTAGAAATCTTAAGGTAGCATCATGTCAGTAATTGAATCTCTACTGTATGCCCTAGAAAACATTCTGATTGCCTCCATCATTTCCCAATTTAGGCATGTTTGGCCTTGCTGCAGTATCTAAGACTACACTCACAGTTACACCTGTGTAAGCAGCACTAAACAATCATTTTAAGTCTTCACTTGCTACACATACAGAACCACAGAACAGTCTGGGTTAGACGGGACCTTAAAGATCCTCTTGTTCCAACCCCTCTGCCATAGGCAGGGACACCTTCCCCTATACCGGGTAGCTCAAAGCCTCATCCAACCTGGCCTTGAACAGGGGCAGCCACAGCTTCTCTGGGCAACTTGTTCCAGTGCCTCACCGCCCTCACAGGGAAGAATTTCTTCCTAACATCCAATCTAAACCTGCTCTCTTTCAGTTTCAAGCCATTCCCCCTTGTCCTGTCACTACATGCCTCTGTAAAAAGTCTCTCTCGAGCTCTCTTGTAGCCCCTTTCCATACTGGAAGGGGCTCTAAGGTGTCCCCAGAGCCTTCTCTTCTCCACGCTGAACAACCACAAGCCACCCATCCTGTCTTCACTTAACAACACAGTTTAATAAGATCCTCCCACAGAGCAACTGAAATATCTGCTTCTAAATATTTCAAGTCAGTGGCAGAAGGACTCTAAGGTAAAATAGATTTTCTCTCTCTGATATTCTCAAATGGAAAATTGGTTCTACTCCTTCCTCTCAAAGTACCTAATGCTGCAGATGTCAGTGTGCCATCTCCCTGCTTTCCACCATCACACTTCACCAGAAGCAACAACTGCACTGTTAGTCATTGTATAGATAATGGTTTTCACCCTCGGTAAGAGAAGCCAAGTAGCAAATACTTTTTACTCTGTATAAAGCACTCTTTACAAAGAACACCAAGGTCCCAATCTCAATGACACAGTCTACCCTTAGGTATCTTGCACTGTGAACTCCAGAAAAGCAGAGCAAAAGAAGATACCACAGTAGCCCACCAACTAAAAAATTACAGATATCCATTGCAAAGATTAAGTATTTTTTTTCTTTAAATCTTAGTGCAAAATTATCATACCAATACGAGCAGTGAAACAAACGTTTTCAGCAAGAACACGAAGAGTAGTAAAATAAAACTGGGGAGAAAATGAAAAGCAACTTCACACCTGAGTATGACAAAGGAGTGGATATACAAGTACTTCCTATATCCTACATCTTAGGGAGCGACAGTGTTTCTCACACTTTAAGCAAGACTTGTTGAATGCATCAGTTTAAGAATGGCTCACTGAAAGGCATCCCTTGTTCCCAGCCATGCTCAGTCCTTCCTTTCCACCATTCACTGTTAAAAGCTGCCTAGTGCCAATACGAAAGCCTCCTACCAAGCCCCATTGTCCTTTCTCAAGCAGTTGGAAATCTGACCTATATAGCATCTGACCCCAAAGAATGTCTGTTTCCAGAAATTCCCACTCACTTTCTAACAGACCAACTAGTTAATGAGTAGTTTACTACACTAGCAGTGTAAAATTAGTACCCTAAGTATATAATGTACAAATGCAACTAAATACCCTTCAAAAGACGAGAGGAAAAAAAAATAAAAACACTGGACTGCTTTGTGTTTTCTTCTAGTAATTTAACCATTGCATAACACAAAAGAAAACACAAAGAACCATGAGTAATTCCTGTGCTTGGGAGCCAGTGGTTAAGGTATAAAACCACAGTAATCTCTAAGGATGCTCGAAGAAACCTCTGGGCTTTAGCAGACAATTCATGCTTCCATGCATACATTCACTGCACATATAGGACCTAGGAACAGCCATATTGAGGAACTGAATTGCCCATCTTAGTACTCAGTAAGGGACTGTGTAGTGCATCACATTTATATTACGCTGACAACAGCAGCTCTTTATCCTCAGAGCCTTCAGGAAACTGGCCAGCCTATGCCCTGACACACATGGTATTACAAGATAGTGCAATGTAATTGTACTATCCAAACCAAAAGTTCTTCCCCAATGCACAACAAAAACTTACAGTTTAAGTTACATTCCTGGCCCCAGTGATGTCCTACATAGAATTTCAGCATTGAAAAAAGTCCACCCACCTGAGCAACAGTGTGGCTCAGACCTCATACACTCATCTTCACCCTCTTTAAAATAAGTAAGATACAGCATGAAATCTCAAGATACCACGAAAGCCAGTTGTTTCAGAATTGAACCTCCCAAAAATTGTTTTTCATGATGCACTCATTATAGGTACATTAGCTCTTATCATATTAAGAAAGAAAAATTCACAAAATAAGAAACTGTGTTCCTTTCCTTTATTATGAAGTACCAATATCTTGCATACAACATGCAATTTATTGCTTATTGACATTATTGCATATATCAAAGGGAAAAAAATCAGCCAATATCATTTTATGCAAGCTCCTAAACTGTTCAAACAAAATACAGAAATGCTTTACAATATCACTGAAATGCTAACAAAGAATTCAGATTCTTTCTTATAATAAAAAGGAAATTTAAACCCATAATACTTAATCATTCACCTTACTATGACAGATTACTTTTATCACCAATCTTCAGAATTGTTATATTGCATTTTTAAGTTCTTGTGCCATGATGAGGATTGCTACTACCATCAGGTCACATTACTAGTTGAATTTAATAATGTGATCCTGACATTTTGTGACAGTATTAGAATTTACTGCAAACCAGATTGTCAAGATTTACCAGAAATCAGTCTAGCAGAATCTACAGTTTTTGTCCTTGCTCTGCACATAAATTAGATAAACTCATCAAGTTTCTTCTTAGATAGAAGATTATACAAATGTTTTTGAATTACAGGCTCCATTACTTCTGCCTAACTTGTAACTCATTTGTTCCAAACAGGTTTTGTAATTTGACTTTATAACAGGTTAGCTGTGCTTATTCTACGTATATAGGTATCTGTCAATATTGAAGAAAACACTGTTTGGTAAATGCATGCTAGAAGCAAATCCAGGATATTTGGATGTGTGCATATTAAGTGTGCAAATTATATAGCCGAGCTCATGATTAGCCCTTTTCCTCCCTTCCCCCTATGATTTGATGGATTTTTCTTGTGAAACTGGAATAGGATTACTATAAACAAAACCACATTGCATTCAAAATTTTGTATTCTGTATTACAGCTTAGTATTAATATTTAAATGTTGCTTTCAAACCTAGCAAATTTTTAAAAATACCAAAATTTAAAAACTTAGAAGACAATTTACATGCAACATGTTCCATTTGGGTACAGATTCTCATATACTTAAATATTTATAGGCTCATAAAAGCATGTCCTGTCCACAAGACAAGTACAATGTTTGACATCCCACACATAGATTAAAAATAAAGATACAATACAGAATATTTTATTTGCTTTTATATTTTCAATTTCAGTAAGTAGGAAGTTATAAATAGCACACTGAATCATTATATGGTTGATACCAAGCCATGCTGAACTCTTGATACTTCACTCTCTTAAAGACACTTCTTTTACTTACAACTTAGGTTAAAAATGTGTGTACTTCGTAATAAACAGATGCCCTCTTCTCAGTGCAGGACACCACACAATGAAACTGTTCTCAGAAGAAATTTTGCCAAAATATTTCTTATACCAAACAATACAATTTATTCTCCATAGCTACCTTCCATTCTTTACTGAGCTATAAAGTGCTTGGTTATTATAAATAGAACAAGAATGTCAAAGGAGGTAGCTAGTAGAAATTTTTAATGGATAAGAAACCCTAGCAAGTATTACCATCTAAAAGTATGTCTTGATGCTTAATCCCAGATCTCTAAACAACCCAGGCAGCACGTATTTCATCTTCTGTGCCATAAAAACAACTTTAAAGTTGCTTTCAGAAAATCCCAAGACCTTCACCTGTCTAACAGGGATTTTATCCAGGTTTGGATTAATGTTAGAAGTTCATAAATATTATCACTATTTCCATTTGACTGCCGTCAACCAGAATATCAGCAGTGACTGCTGATAATACTGTTCTTTTTCTGGCTGTATTCCATAGACAGAGAAATTTGACCAGAAACAAACTTTCCCTCGTGAAGTTCCTTGCAGCCAGATAATGCTGTTGTACAGCAGGCTATTAAAAATACCAAAGGGGCCTGTGATACTTTTCAAAGTCTTCTACGCTTGTACTTTTTCATCTGAAAATTCTAGTCTCTTTCTATTTGCTTTATTGATGGCTTTCAGCAGCAGCCAACACCACACCAGACCCTAAGCTGAAGTAATTGTCAAGCAGCCCTTTATTTTCCTCTGAATGGCTCAGCAGAAGCATCACAAAACAATTTTTCAAACTTCTCTATTAAATGGTCTTTTACAGAAAGCTTGTACGTACATATGCTTAAACACACACAAGGCCATGAGAAAAACTCCTCTTCGTACAGTAATCAACAACTGGTATTCCATTTTTTACAGCTTGAAAATTTTAAAGAATAAAGTTTCATTTTCCATTGCTAACAGAGACAGAGAAACACCTAAACCTTTCTGCTATGTATCAGTCTGCTGTTGTCCCAGCCACAGCAGTAGGAAGACATCTGGATCTCTATGTGTGTACTCAAAGCCTCCTCCTCCTCTCCTCTTTAAACCTGCCTGAATGCATTTGCTCGCTTGTGTAAGCTTTTACCCTTAGGGTAACATTAGTTCTGCATTATGAGTAATCTTCTCCCACAATATTTTAAGTGAAGATGGAAGTAATTCTCTTCCAAACACTGTAACTAATTTAACTTTTAATAAACTTTAGTACAAAATTTGGAATTGTTAAGAATGTGTATATGAAGTCAGCTCCCCTCATTTTCCTGTGCATGTATTTCATTATTCAGTTGATTTTATTTTTTAAGCAATTAAATTACTGAGCTCAGTCAAGATAGCATGTACTTATAGAGGTAGAGTAGGCTTCAGAGATTTAATTCTTACCATTGAAGAATTCACACAGATAACCCATACAGCATCTGTTGTGTGAGACTCTCCACTGAAATCCACTGAAACACTCACTGAGAAAATGAGTATTTGAAGTATAATTCCTCTCTGCAAGGACTGATTCCACAAATCAATTACAGAACACCTGACCTACCATTCTCCTGTAGAATTCTGAAAGTGGTATTTACTCATCTTTTGATGAAAAATTAAAGCCATAAAAAAGGGTAACTTGCATTTCTACATACAGCCTAACCGTGCAATTGTCACCTGGTATTGAAGAATGGAAAAGAAAAGAAAACCAACATTCTTTACAAGAGTCACTCCTTCCATTTGATATGCCCACAAAAAAGACACCTGGTGACATGCCAAGAGTCTGCTTTTACAATGCATCTGTTAAAAATAGAAGTTTTAAGCCACTAATAAGGTATTACATTCAAAAGCATTTGTTATGATGCTAATTATCATGCATTTACTTTTTTTGCATAAAAAAGCAAAGACACAAGCTTACAACATTAAATTTCATCAATATTTCACCACATTTTTAAAATTAATAAAGTGCAATTAAAAATGGGTGCCACAGCTATCTAATTTGCTGTATTATAAGCTATTAATGGCAGGTAAAAAGTGCCCTATATACTACTGTATTCAGTACATCACAACTTTACTGCCTGTTTACTAAAGTCCTTGCTGAAACTACAGCTGTTAATAGTTTCTTTGATAAGAAAATTTTCTTCTGATGCATCAGGACATAACCATAAAAACTTTTTTAAAAAATTATAAAATTTGAAGCTAATGCATTGCAAAGTAAATTTTTAATTACACTAATTTTGTGCAGCAATCCAAAATACCAGCTGTTCTGAAAGAATTGTCCCACTGCCCTTCAATTCTGGACTGTTGGCCAAAGTGTAGTATGCAGAGTTTTGGATTGTTTTTTGTTTCTAAATCTAGTTTTAACATTAATTTTATTATAGCTTGACTTACTTTTTTTTTCCTATCAAACACAAGTCTATCTAGAAGTGGAAGAAGCAGACCATTTTAATGAATGGCTTCTACTGAGAACAAAATATTTAAAATATTGAAATATTAAAATCAATGCTAAGAAATGATAAATTTCAGATACTTTTAATGAGTTATCACCCTAAGAGTTGCTCCAAGTCATCTTCTCAATTTTCTCATCCTACTTCCCTAAAAAGAAAAGCAGACTTCTACTTTCAAGCATAATTCTCCAAAATGTTTGAATTTACTCAATTTATTTTAGAAAAGAACAAGCTATTACAAAACCATTAAATCACAGGGATCTAGTGATTTAAAAAGCAAAGAGTATTTCATATGCACCTTTAAATCATAAAGATGATAGAAACACAGCCTTTTTACAATTTTGCATTCGGTACACTGAAATCACATTTTAAACGATACCAGGTTCTGCAAATTAGGATAAAAGAGAGACTATTTCTTGGTGCAAAGCAAGTCACAGGATCAACTCTCACAGGCTGGATTTACTGGTACCCAAAGGAGGCACTGCACTCACTCAGATCACACAGCTCGACAGATTCATTGCTAACTCTCCCAAGGCATAAACAGATCTTTTGTCTGTATTAATACTGTGAAGTATTAATAACCATGGGATCCAAAAAACACAAGTACTAACAATCCTTGCCACCTCCCTTAAAAAGGCAGGATTGGGAAGCTGTTTTAGTAAAAACGCCTGCCCAGCTGAGCAATGGAACTAGGCTCTTAAAAGTGCATTTTACACAAGTCCAAACAATACACCCTGACAGCATTTTAACTGGGAAACTAAACTCACTGCAGCTGCCTTGGTTAAAAGGCATTTCAGCCCAGGCAGTCCTCTTGGCTCTTACATCCAATTTCTGGAGGAGGGGAATGCCGAGTCCCTCACCAGGGAGGGCAGCACGGGGCACTCACACCTCTGCCTGGGGACAGGAGAGCTCACATCACCCAGCTTTGTCAGCAGGAACAGGACCCATCACCCAGCACAGGGTAAATATGCTGTCTTTCTGTTTTAAAAGGAAGGGCTTTAACAGATTGCTACAATAATTGGGATATGCTCTAAAGTCTCAGTGAAAATGGATGCTTTCAGCACATCTACACCAAGGAAAAAAACCAGAAGTTAATCCCAATTCCGGTTACAAGAAAGAAAACAAAACGAATTTACACATAAATATAGCTCTCAAAATAATTTAAAATAAAACAAAACTCAGAATTTCCTCAAATTGTATTATAAATGAGATTTAAGACTATTCCTAGATGGTAAGATTCCTCTCTGATGACCTCCAAGCCTTCAAGTTCACAGAAGGAGGAACTGAGTACCTATTGACAAATGTGTGGTATAAAAAAAAAAAAAATTATGTCTACAGAGGTCAGCTGTTCCTTCTACAGAATTACCTCACAGCTTTAGAGGAGTTTGGCACAGTTAATTCAAGAGTGTTTTTAGTCAACACCTCAGATTTCTGACTTAACACGGAAAATGCGACAAAAACCCTCAACACTTCGTATCAAATAGGTCATTTCTGTGATAAAAGAAGTATTACTGAAAGTTACACACCACATATACAGAAGATTTTTATTTCTTTGCAATTAAACTCTGAATCCAAATAGCCAATGGTTAAAAATGCTCTGAGAAGAATTGCAGCCCTTCTCAAAGGTAGTAGCAGCAAAGGAAAAAGCGCTTCAGTAAGAATTATGCCATTTCCACACATCATCTACCATATTAACTTACAAAAAAAGTTCCATGGGGAATTTAGATGTACTACTGCATGTAACCTAGCACAGCACATGGGAATCCTTCCCCTCAAAATGAGAATTTTAACAACTTTTAAGATATCATGTGGTCTTATAATACAGCATTTTAGATAAAATTATTCCATAAATTTCCCAAAATGGTTTGCATTCATATAAGGCAGAACAAAAAGCAGTAAAAGACTTCACAGAATCAAAGCCAAATTTTTAGCTTTTCTTGCAAAAATTAAAAAGTTGTCAAGAATGAAATCTTGATTGTTATTCCTAGAAGAAAACATAGAAACGTGCCTGGAAAATTGCACCATATCAGGAGTTTGGGGAATTTTTCATTTTCTAAAAAACCAGATATGTCAGTATTCACTGGATTTATAAAAGATTTTAATCGGAGAAACCTGAGAGAAACACTTTGAACACACTGGTGGACAATAAGCAAGTAACCAGTCTGCTCCTTTCTAATTTCTGATGCTTGCAACCCCTTGGAACAGGCATGTGGAACTCATCTGTGTGAGCTTTTGCTTTTATTCCTCACTGGGCAGGATCCGCAAAGCGTGGCCCTGGGCGTGCAGGCAGTGTGGCTAGGGAAAGAGTAAGGTCAGTACAGAGGTAATACCTTGTTTCCGTAATAGGAGCATTCCACGGCAGAAATGTGCACTGTTTCAGTGAACCCAAATTATTTTCATAGCAGAAATTTCATTTTATGTATGATTTCTAGGCAGATTTTCCATTTCTATGAGTTTTCGCTTCCTCCCGTCCAATAAGACAAATGACTTTGTAGCATCCTTTTGCAATTTTGACCATCCACATCACATTCATAATATCCAAGACAACACTTGAGATAATCCAGGCGCTCTGGGCTGCAAATCCTAATCTCTGGAAACCTTCTGTTCCAAATGAAGAAATTACATGGCTGTAATATACAGGCATGACGGCAATCCTCACCACGAAGAACACAACTGTCATCAGCACACCATTGATGATGTTGGCCATTGAAGATTTGGGATATCCCAGTACTTCAAAAAACCACCTGCAAAACAAGTGTTCACAAATACCAGGCAGACTTGAAGCCATCTCATTAAAAATTATTTTCATGTTTATTTTTAATTCATCATTTATTAATTGCTTCTACCTTTATAATTTCTAAATTATTGCACTTTGTCTTGGCTTAGTTAAAAATTCTTCTGCTTGGCTGCACTTTTTCCCCATCACTTCAGCAGCGTATGATATCCAGGATATTGCAATAACACACAGAAAATCCTGATATGAATTGTAAACCAGCTGACAACCAGTGTGCATTTCAGTGACTATTGTGTAATATAAAATAATAAAACTATCTTTTAAAATCATAAAGACATTTATTACTTGCTATTATAGTTCATACCAACAGCAGCTAAAATTCTCTTTGTCTCACTGAAAGCAACTCTAAAATTGCATTTGGAGTTGGTAATCCACATAGAGCTCTAATTTCTCATAATTGGGATTTTCTGACTGCTTCTGTTCAGCTCAAAACCAGAACATTTTCAGAACCAGACATTGTAAACTCTTGATCATGTTACAACTTGGAATGTTATGCAATGGAAAAGATAAATCTAAAACTGCCTCTCCATCTACTACTGGGTCATAAATGGTTTTTAAAAAAGAATTCTTGCATATTTATTCCTCAGAAGCCAGGCATAACTTATCTGTTGCCTAGCACGCAGAACCTGAGGGTTGAAAAAGGAACAACAAACTCCTGTAATCCTTTGTTATTCACACTTAAACCAGAATAAACACAAGTAAAGTTTGTGCAGCAATGGCAGACAGGACCAGAGCAAAATAACTTAAATCACTGTATTCATAATGAGGGATGGGGAAGAGAATGAAATAATCCATTTTTTTCCAATAAGATACAAGGCTAAAATTATTTAGCAAAAAACAATTCTAAAACTGGTTTTAAAAGTAATTTTTAATTTAATTACCTACAGATTACAACCTAGGTAATTATAAATACACTAAAAAGATTTGCCAGACATCCAGTACTAACAGAAATATTCCAGAAATTCATTAAGCATGCAACTAGGACAATTAAAATCCAGGCACTCGAGGTGGCAGTCCAGCCTGGAAGCAGGATGCCTCACCACAGAAACACTTACTGGCATGATGAAGAGAAAGACCTGATATGTTTGGTCAGATTGACAATCAAAGCCTTTACTTTCAACGATATATACAACGCAGAATCAAAAAGTAATGTAAAAAATGGTTTTCAAACATACTGCAACATGCCAGTATAGGTAATTGGACATCTGTTTAGCAACTTCCCTCTCCCAGCAAATTTAAAAAAAAAAAAAAAAAGTCTGTAAATAACAGTTACCATTACAATTTTACCCACACAGTTCAGAATTAATTACATAAATGCTTATACTAACATTAAAAGATCTAAATACTTGGCATGGAGACAACCTCCAATTAGAGATCCCTAACAACACAGACAGGAAATACACAGACAGTTCTGAGATTAGAATATCTTTTTATATTTAAATAAGAGCTCTTTTGGTAGTACTAAGAACGAAAACAAGAAACATCATGTAAGTCGTTATCATTATCCACTACTTACTGTCTTAAGGGTCTGATTCACTTCAAATTTAATGGAAAAAAAAATCATGCCCTAATGAGATGACGTTCCTTAGTGCAAGGGACTTTATTATCTCCTGCAGCAGTTTCTGCTTTTCTGAGAGAGTGCTAAATGTCAGTATTCAAAGACCCATAATCTCACCACAGGCATTTTAAAAGTACAACATAAATTACTTTTAGGAGCCAGATGTCCCACAATACTCCCTGACGCCACAGTCCGAAAGGTAAGCATCAGTGTAGGAACCCACCTGAACCCAGGATGACATCCTGTTTTGGTAGGAGCTGGGACAACAGCCATCCACTAGGGCATGAGTATCAATATAAACCTTTTTTTGTTCATTAAGTTTGAAGAAGTGTTTGTTTAGTCTTTAGTTTCCCTGCACACAGAGCACAGGCTTCAACAGACTGTAATCTCCTGCTGAACTGCACTGGGGCAGAGCAGAGCAGCCTCTGGAGAGCTCCATTATCCCACTCTGTAAGTTTGAGTTTACCAAACTAATGTTCAAACGGGATCTCAGCACAATCTTTTTTATTCATAAGAGCTCTGAGGAATGCTCCAGTGTCATAAAACACTTCAAAGATTACAGTCACAATGCAGTAATGGGCAATAGCCTGTCTGCAGGAGGAAAATAGTTTCTATTTGCCTTATCCTTTCTCTACCAGACATCTGGAAAAGAAAACAGATGCCACACATGTAGAAGCAGTAAAGCAGAAATACACTCCAAAGGGCATGGGGAAGGAAAAGGCATCTGATACACTGAAAGCTCTCATCCTACATTGCAAAAAATTGGAGGAAGAGGAGAAGACTGCAGCACTGCTCTGTACCAAAGCCCCTCACCTGAGGCGAAGTCTTTCTGGGCAAATCCCTATCCCCAGCTGGGTCCTGATGGCTGCAGAGTAAGGAGAGAGGCCACCCTCCCCACAGCACCACGAAACCCCAATGACAGCTTTCCCCTTGCTGCAGGATGTGGCATTGTCATCCTCCTTGTCTGGTACAGCAGCAAATCAGGTAGAAACACTTGAACCAGCAGCCAGGGCAGGCTCTGACTGAGCTCTGCAGAAGAAACTTCTGCCCCTTTCTTCTCTAATCACAGATGTGAAGATTAACCATTTCAGATATATTTATATGCTCAAAATACAGAACTATTTTTGAAAGCAAATAAAGGATATACATTTATATTATTCTAGACATTCATACGCATATATTAATATTGATCTACATGTGTGGGATATTGGAAAATAGACTTCAAGTTATGCAGGGCAATGCAATTCCATTCTAGGATTCTGATGACAATATTATCTTTCTTCTTTTCCTGGTCCATGATACCAAGAAAAAACATTAATATTGAAGATGGCTTTATTATAAAAATTAAATGAATATACCAAAGTTAATAAACAATATTTTATTTGAGAACTTTTTTGTTTGGTATTTTCATAAAAATCTGGCATTTCATACAAAGCCTGGTCTAATCTAAAAAGGAACTCAGGGATGAATACATTAGTTATACTGTTGCAGCTACAGCACCAAAACGTTTTCATAGCAAAGAAGACTTTCATATAGTAATCCTTAGTTCAATATATATAAATTCCCTCTCAGCAGACATTCAACAACTGTGAAAAGACTTCCTAAGTGACCGAAATAATAACGCAGATTAAATTTTAAAAGAACTATGAAAAAGCTCCCTAAGCACTTACCGCTGATTGACAAAAGGAGTGGAGAACTCCGCAAGCAGACGGAAGTTTCCAAAATAAGCCAGGAGACCTTTGCTCTGGTGAGCAAAACAAAACAGACATACAAGAATCAACAATGTAGATCTGAAATTTGTGTCATTTGAGTCTCTAAATGTACACAGAATGATACATCATCTCAACTTCTTCAATCAAACTGAGTTTGCCAGCTGTGGCCACCCTTCCTGCACTTCCAAAACAAGTTTTATCACAAAAGCTGCAATTGTCCTTCAGGTATCTCCAATCAGTAGCTTATTACTTCAAATAAACCTTTATAAGACCTACAGTTAAATGGCCATGGAAAGCTAACTAGAGAAGACTTGCACAAGTAGTCATAGATTATCAATTAGCATTATATTATTACTGTCTAAAAGAATTACAAATATTTTTATTTTTCGATGTTTAAACAAGACCAACCAGAAACACTGTACGTTGAAGAAAAATCTCCCCGCATTGTTTTAGGAACATGTTTTGCAAAAGCGAGGAGGAACTCTCAGCTGTTATTTGACAGCAGAAGGGCCGTGGAGCCCTTTGGTCCCTGCTGCAGAGGGCAGGGGCGGCCCTTGGCAGCAGCGCTGCCCGGTCCCTGCCGTGCCCGTGGGGCACAGCTCCTCCCGCGGCACTCTCACCACATCCCTGCAGCTGAGCACCTGCCTCCGAGTGACACAGCACAGCCTCTGAGCTGCCTTACCAATCGGCTGTGCTGGAAACAGCGTGCACTTACACAATGGCTGGGCAAGCAGCACTTCGCAGATGGAGAGATAAAAACCTTGGGGGTTTTAATTTCCATAGGTTTCCTGAACAACCCATGGAGTGTGTGTCATGATTCCTCCTTCCCCCATCAAGCAAGCAAATATCCACTACTTCAAGCTTTTCATGTCAGTTTGCACTACACCAAACAGAAAATCTCTGTGTTTAACCAAATTCTCTCCTATCCCCAAAAGGCAATTTGGAAATAACATACTTAGGAGTAACTTCCTCTGAAGACAACAGACTGAGCAACACACTGACATCCACGAGCAGAGCTATATCCACATAGTAATAAATGCTTTCAAAGTAGTTCACACTAACACTATGCTTTCGGTTTCCTCCAGAAACAGCTCATGAACTTTCTGCAATGGGTATTAGCCTTGGTAGTTGTATTTTCATTTCTCTAATATTCAGCTCTAATTCACTTTCATCCATGATAATATTAGTAGATGTAATTATCTTCAACCAGAAACAGGATTTACTTGTCAGTGTACTTCAGCCCCTTTAAACCATTACATGGGAAATCTGACGGTAATCTGGCATCTCAACAGTTTTAATATCATAAGCCTGAGATTCACACAGTAGGCAGGGAAAACATCATTAAGGTTGGAAAAGACCTTCAAGATCGAGTCCAATCATTAACTGTGCACTGTGTGCTCACCACTAAACCATATTCCCAACTGCCACATCCACACCCCTTTCAAACTTCCAGGGATGGTGATTCCACCACTTCCCTGGACACTTGCCTGACCACCCTTTCAGTGTAGAAATTCTCCTACTATCCAAATTAAACCTCCCTGGCACAACTTGAGGCCATTTCCCCTCGTCCTGTCACTTGTTACCTGGGAGACAAAAGCAGAACATAACCACTTGAAACTATTTCCTTCTGACTTTCCAACTAAATATTCAAGCTTGTGGTTTTATTTAAAACCCTTCTCTATAATCATATGAAAAGTCCTTCTGTCGAAGTCTCTTTACAGCAAAAACTGAGAAGTTTTTAAGTTCAACAAAGTTGCACATTTTTGTTGGAGCGTAACATTGAAAAGGCATGCACTTACCACAAATAACTGATAAAAACATCTAAAAATAATGATTCAAAGTATAAATATGCCTTTCATTAACCAGTGAAATTTTTTTTCAACATTAAGCGAGGTTTATAAAAGCTGTGTCTTTAATCTCATCTGCTTATGTTACAAGAAAATACAGCACTTACCAGTACAAAATAGTAAGCATACAGAGCTGCCAAGTGATGTATTACAAAAAATTTGTCACCAATTGCCTTCCAGTAGTAAATAATAAGCAACAGATCTACAAGAGAACAGAAATAACTATAAAGAACTATTTATTATACAACCATTGACCTCAGAATAGTTTTTCTAAGTTTTAGAGATATACCAAAATATGGCATCAGTAGAAACCCTCTGAATTAATGATCTCTGAAGAGAACGTTTTTAGGATAAAGACTTTGCTGCAGTCAAAGCATTAAGCAACAGTGTTCTCCCAACAATTTCCGTGAATGATTACTTTCCACAGACACAGTAACTTTAGCCAAAGTGTTTTGGAAGGAAAAGGTGGATCCTTAATCTCAGAGTGATTTCACACTTATGACCCCAAAAATCTGGAACAAATGACATAAAAAAAAAAAAAGGCAGGAGGGTCCCCAGGGGGCGTAGCAAACATACAAATGCATGCAAAAAATGCTATTACAGAGAGCCTCTGAATCAAAAAGTAGTTATATTAGCAAATAGGGAACCATTTACCAAAAATATTTTGCAAGAGGGATTTAGAATAAGAAGTATATTTGCTTTATTTAATCCCAATTTTCCAATTATTTCAAAAATGACACAGCAGACCCAAGTTAGTGTTATAAAGAAAGCTTTAACATAAAACAAAGCAAAACAAACAACAACACAAAAAAATCTTTCTTCTCCTACGATGGTCTGAGAATTCAGAAGATTTTCTTTTCTGTGCTGGAACAAGCAATTTCTGTCCCTACCTCCTGCAAATGAGTGCTTTGGACTGGAATATTATTGACCAAGATTCTAAATCAAAGACTTTACCCCTGTGCCTTTCTTAAGTCCAGTGTGTGCCTTGATCTCTTTTATATTAGCTATCCTCAGGCAGGGCTCTACATCATCTGACATAGCTGCTTCACTTCCTATTAATAATTAAACATCAACTATATAGGGAAGTGAGAGAGAATGAGTGGCCAGGTTGAGATGCCTGTTCAAAGGCATTCATTAATTCATAATGAAAGTTTAATGTATAATTATTCAAAAATAGATACTGATTAATTTAAACATGGCAGATGAAGCTATGAAAAAAAGCAGACACTTAAACTAAGGCACAATTTAACTGAGTATGCTGATCACCAGATTATCACTTCCACTGGGTTGAGAAATCTAGTATGAGATAACCAAGTCCATGGCCCGGTTTCTGACCAGAGACTTCATCCTAATGTGAGAAGTTTTCACTGAACATAGTCCAAGTCACAACAAGGTTTTGCTTTGATAAGCCAGTATTATCCCCACACAACATAAAAGAAAGCTCCAAAGCATTTTGTAGCAAAATTCCCTTGCCAATTTTAGTTGACAGCAAAATTAAGAACATAAAACATATGTAGGAATAAATAACATACCTAGTAAATAATTAAAAATTTCCACGTTTTATACATGACTAAATTTTGGCTTAAAGTGGGACTAAAAGATGGGCAGGCAGGATCCTATGGCATCATTTGCCTCAGCTTGTATTGAGGGTTACTAAAATTCTTCTGCCAGCATTCTGAGGTCACAGGAAGAAACTCATGATAGAAGAGCTACGAGTTGTAGGCACCATGAAGAGAGTGAAGGGCTCTGCTTTAACACCTTCTCAATTGGCCAAAGACAAAACTGAGCTGGAGCTGGTGGTTGCACATCAAACCATCACAAAGCCACACAGTGGCATTTCCTCAGTGCTTGGGGAGATACTCCATCTTTCACATCCGCTAGCAAGATCCTGTGATTTCACCACAGCCCACAAATCCATTAGCAATCCAAAAGCCACAGCAGAAGCTGTATTGTATGCACATATCACATCTTCACCACAGGGGCTCAGTATAAACATACAGGTATCATGACTCAATATAAACACACAGGTTGTGCATGTTATACACACATTGCATAATTACCAGAAATGAGGTAGCCTGTGGTAATCGCAATATTCAGCTTCACAATTGAAGGGTCACCCCTGTAAACATACCAAAAATACATAGTTACAGCCTAATTTGCAAAGGACGTACACATCTCAAACACGTCCATCAGGACACATTATTCTTGGCTCATTAGTAAGATATTATGCAATCTAGTTAAGAAGGGTTCTTAATCATAAAAGTAGATGCCTTTTGCACCCAGATAAAGGACATCTACTAACTATCCTAATCAGGATCAACCCCTGCCCTGGCATAGAGACTGCCCCAAGAGCCTTGCTAGAGATTTGAACCGAAACCCAGCAAGTATTCTGAGCTGGCTTCTCAGGAAGCTGAGGATAAAAGAGAACAGCCCAGTCGGTGTCTCTTAGTCCTTTAACTGACACTCTGTGTCTCTGTTTTTGTTTTCTGCCAGTGCTAAAACTTCGGGAAGGATGATAAAAATATCTTGCTCAGCTGGTGCTTTTCATATTCATAATCAGATGGATGTTTACAGGGATAAACAGAGTAGAAGGACACAGGAAAGAAATTATTTGCCAGTTCTTTGGAGCCAAAAAACCTTTGAGCAGAAATGCTTTTCAGTGTAGTTTCCACACCTTCTATCCCTTCCCTTTTGGTGCCAAACATTCAGCAGGCAAAGCTCTTAGTAGCACACACACAACTTCAGTTTCTCTAGAATGTTCAACAAACCCAAACTTGTGAATACAGCTCAAGAAAGGGAAGCATCCACATTACAGCAAGCAATGTTTGTTCTTCCCTCCACTGTCCTCTGTGCATTCCTACTTTGAGCAGTTTGGTAAGCAAGTCTTTTCTCCTTGGCGTAAGGATTGTAACTTTATTTTTTAATTAAGTTGTGCAACTAATCTAGCTATGTTTTATGTAAATGTGAATTGAGCTTCAAGTGACAGGTCAACAGATTCATAAAATGTGGACTGCTCAAAACAGGCTGTGAAAGTAAGCCTTGTTGTAAACATTTCCAGAAAAAAGAAACCTAACTGTGCTTACAGCCAACTCCAAGACAAAGTCTGCCTCAGCCAGAACACAGTAAAATGCTATTACTTAACTACTTTTTCTTAATCCTATTGGAATGGAGCAGTGGAAGAGATTTCCTGTATTATCAAAATCTGATCACTAAATTTTAAGGCTTTCTTAGTGTCTAAAACTGTTTCCCTCAGTAAGAGGGTAGTTTACAGGAAAATAGGACTCACAAAACCAGAATTCTGCTGCTAGGTGAAGAAAAATCATTACCAGGAGACTCTGGAGCTCACTCCATCTCTTAAGATTGGCCATGGAGGCTCTTTTAACTACTGCTTGAAATGGGAACATTTTTCCACGACTTGAAAACCTGATTTCATGAGCTACATAGGTTATAGGCTGAATGCTTCTTTAGGTTTAGACATAGAGCATAGACAGATGTGTTCTCATAACTTTAGCAGAAACTCTTTACATAGAGACCTCATGTCAGACCTCCCAGCTGCAGCAGCAGCATCACAACTAAATTTCTATGTGGTCCCAACACACTTGAGCAGATCAGCACCAAGACTAAGCCTGTGCTCAAGAGCCTTCATACGCTCCAGAGAACATACAGAGGACTGAGTATATGGAATTGGTTCCTTGATAGTGGTAGACATGACTTAACTGGATGGGACAGGGAATGGTTCACTTTCCTTCTTTTTTCTCCCAGAGAATGGTCACTATGCAACAAACTTTCTCTAGGCTTTCTAAACCAACACTTCAACAACATATATGGCTGCACTGTCCCTCTGTCACACCCCTTCAAGAAGAGTCCATGTTAAAATCCCAAATTAATCTCAATAAATGGAAAATTTAGAATCTAGTCGAAAATCTTCCAGATTTCCTGATCTATCTCCTTGAGTAGAAGGTGCAATGGAATTAATGAGCCCTGATGTTTGCAGGCCAGTTTTGATGCAAGCAAGAGCTTGGAATGACAAACAGGGAGTGACTTGAATAAGTAAATGGGAAGAGATCTCTTTGGTGATTGCTAAGGAGGTATGTGTGGCACAGGAACTACACATGAACATGCACAGGCAGATAAAGCAAACCAAAGTCCACGTGACTGACTTTCTTCAAACTTCCTTGCAGATAGAGAGTCATATAAAATGCTAATCAAACACCAAACTTGAAGTAATGATTGTGAAGTGAACAGTCATAGGAAAGAACCTGCTCTCCTATGAAGCTACAACTTAATCCACTTATTTACATCTTCTCCCTCTCCTTATCTGATCTCTACCACCTCCATATTTTCTACCGTGTGATTCTCACCACCACAAAAACAATTTCTACATCATCTATGTTAGCTAGTCTCTAGTACACAGAGAAAAAAAGGAAAAGTTTTATGAGAAGTCCTAGACCATCAAAAAATGCGTACATACACAACACTGATGCTTCCCTGGAGCTTACCAATGCTCCAGTCTTTGTTATGATCTACTGTATCTGTTGTCAGGCATTACCTGACAGTAATACCACATTTTCTCTGCACTGAACCCAAACCCTTTGCAGGGTTCAATGGAGAACTTTCACAAAGATGTACACTATCCGGATCTGCCACAGCTTTTCAATTTCACTTTAAAATGATTACTATGATTATTATGTAAATAGCAGAGTTTCAGTCATACTGACTTACAGTTACAGTTTACTCTTTAGTTATTTAATATGCTAATTCAAATCAATTGCTTGTATTTTATCTATTCCACTTCACAGAGACACACTGAACTAAGAAATTAATACTGACAAAATAATTTCCAAATTTTCACATAGCACAGACATAAAAATTAACACATCACGACTGCATATTTTAATGGAAAATGAAACAACCGTTCAGGACTTAATACACAGCAGGATTATTTTTTTTCTTCTCAATTATGTTATTTTATTGTGTAAACACAACATATATGTAACATGTCTTACCAGATATGGTCAGCATTAACAGCATCATCGTACAGTAAAATATATAGGCAAAACCCTCCAACCACCAAGGCGTGGAATGTGGACACCGTCCTGGAAAAGAGATCACAGTCACAAGGAGGTACTGCCCTTCATAACTTCCCATACTGTGCTTGAGGCAGGATGTTTCCAAAGGCATTCTCAACTGCATCCCAACACTTCTGTGGAAGACAATCATCTGTTCTCTATGCTACATCCAACCACTTACACAATGACAGGTGGGAAAAAAGTCAAAAACAAGGAATCTGTTAGATTGGAGTGGGATTGGTGATATTAGATACAGTCTTAAAAGTAACTGAGATCTAAATTTCCCTGTAATTATTCCACATATTAATGAATTCTTAAAGACAGTATGACTTCTGGTTCTCTAACAAATATTTTCTACATTGTCCCATTTGCTGGAAAATTTGTATGCATTTCATACTAAGATTAGCCCAGGAGTCCTGCAACAGCAGGTTTCTCCTTTCAGGCACTAAATTAAAAGACCCATAATAAGTCTAGTTTGGGTTTGGAAAGTGGCATTAAATGAAAAATCCTAAGTTTCAGATAGAATTTCTAGTGCATTTGAAGTCGATTCTGGTTTTCAAAGAGAAAACTTGTATAACAAAAGGTTGTAGCTAAATACTCAAGGCGTAATAGCTACAGGTTTATACCAATTAGCAGCTCACAGCTTTGTACCAAACAAGAGAAGTATAAAATCAAACTCACAGTAACCAAAGTTGCCTTGTCCCTACCTGGGTATTGGACACTTTTTTCCCCCAAAGACAACAGTCTCCTGTATACAGGCTGCATGCACAGCGTAGATAAACTCTGCATGTTAACAAGCACTTACTTACAGAGAAATATCTATTTACAGAAGCCCCAGCAGGGTTTCTGCCAGCACACAGGCCAGGGCCACTCCTGCCCTTTTGAGTCCACATGTATTCTTGGAAGGTAGAACAATGCAATAGGCATGGGTCCAAAACGTGTAACCTTCCTCCTCTAGCCACGGGTTTAACACTGCTATAAGCTGCACCTAATATTGTGTAACTACTGTCTGCTTTCCCACTTTCCAAGTGTAACTAGAAAGAAAAAAAATTATGTGAAAAATTTCCATACTGAATCACAGATACTGTTTGAAAGATGAGAATTAAGTTCAGTGCTGTGTGATTGGAAACACTTCACACCATATTCACAGCACCAACAATATGCACACAAATGTACAGATGCTGTTAGTTATTATTCTTGTCTTTGTACATATTGAATACATGTATTTGGAAGTCATTAATATTTCAGATGTCCTTAAGGCTCTCTCAGGAGTCTAAGATCTACCATGCAAGAGTTGAAGAAAACATCTTACTTCCTGCAGAAGACTTTGCAAAGAAAGAGGTTATAATCCCTACTCCGTTTCCAGAAGTTATATTATTATCTATCGGCAATAGGAGATTCTGTAACTTTTCATAAAAGAGACTGTATTTACAATTTTTTTCAAGAGTGTCAGTGTGCTATTTTCAGCAGCGTTTTCAATAGTGTTCTAGAAAATGAATGGAGATTAGTATAATATGAGTAGTCAAAAGCTGGATGAGAACAATTAATAACCATTATAGCACAGGCTGCACTCCTGCCCTCTCTTCTTTTAACAAAGAAAGAAAATGTAATTATCAGAATTTCAATGATAATTAATAGTTTAATTAAAAGGTCTAGTCTTGCAACACAGGATTTAAAAAGATAGGAACTTTTCTTTCTTTTTAAAAACAAAGCACAGCATGCAATATTAGTGTCTGAGAAATACCTGGAATTTTTGAACTTGAGGAGAGGATAATGCTGCAAGAAGGAAAATTTGTCCTAAAATATAGGTCATTAGTTTACAGTTGCTGTTTGTCTTTGAAGAGGCTGTTTATCTGAACCTTAGAGTTTAGAATATGAGCTATACACAAGTAGAGCACTTGAAGGGGGTGAAATAAAAGAAAAAAAAAAGAAGAAGAAAAGAAAAGAAAAAGCAGCAGATTTCCTCCCTAACTCTGGACTTTGAAGCTTCTCCATAGAAGACAGGGCAGAGAAGGGAAACAGTACAACAGTCCATTTTAATATGGAATCTAGGTCAAGCTATCAAGCTCTGTACATTTCCTTGAAATCTTTGTCAAAGCTTACATCCTTTAACTCCTCATTAAGCTGCAAACAAAAAAAGTTGCACTGCTAAGTTGCAGTCTTGCTCTTTTATTATTGAATATATATATTTTTTCATAACTACTTAATAGCAGTGCAGGCATGTATTATAGGAGATGTGACAGGAATATATGTACAACTTGAAGAGTCATACTACATCTGGGACAAAATATAGTTTTTAACTCACTTTGAGTGTCTGCATACGTTAGATGCCAGAAGTAATTACTTTATTGGTTCATAATTCTTGGAAGGTCAGAATGAACAAACTGACAGCATGGAAAATACAGTCAAGAGCTGCAGCTCAAATGCTTGATTACAAAGCCCTCCAAACTGTAACAATATATTTTCAATGCTACAGCTCATTTCAGGCAGATGCCCTCTTCCAGACCCAGCTGAGCTGATAAAAATGCATAACCATCCTCTGTGCCAGTTTCCTTAGCACTGCCAACAGAATCATTTGTGTGTGCACTCCCTACACCAGTTCAATATAGGACAAAATAACAACCAGCTACTTTTAAATAATTTAAATGAAACCAACTGATTTTACTGGGACATAGTAACTGTCTCTACCTGCAGAGCTCTGCAGAATAAATACATACCCATCTGTATTCTCGGAACTTGCAAGATACTCCTTGAGGTATCTCTTCATTTGGGTGAAATACTGGAGTGACAGGGCAGTTTGACAAAACACTGTGTTTGGTTAGCAGAGCTGAAGTAACACAAGCACAGGTAGCCTCTCTTTCCCTCCATGCCCTCCTCAGTTATAACATCCACAAGGTGTTGATGAACCATGCTTTGTGTTTCACGCCTGCTAACTACAGAACTGGCTGAGGCCCGGGATCACAACCCATCTGTGTGCTAACATCTACATCCTGCTATCAACCCCAAGGAAAAAAAATGTGCAAAGAGGTAAAAAAGGACATAATCTGGGAGACTGTATCAAGTTGAGCACTTAAACACCTTACTATAAAGTAGCCCAGAGATTATGGAGCAGCTTATTTCCAGCACACTTGTGATGTGTAAAACAATTCATGTTATTATGCAAAGCACTACACCAGCATAGCGCTACCAGGCATGGGGTAAGTTCTCATAAAGCCTATTATGCAATTCGAGGGCCATTTGATGTGGCTTACAGACAATAGTTCAGCTTCAAATGGAAACAGTTTAGTTTACTTTCCCTGTCTGCCTGTATTGTTAATTGTAACAGAGAGATAAACCTAAGCTGCAGTGATACTGTGAACTGGCATCCTACACAGTTGTTCTGGCAGATAGGTAATTATTCAAAGATGGAACTGAAATCAAGATGGTGCCTTTAAGAACACTGCAAGTGGACATTTGCCAGATCGAAAGGCAAGGCTATTTGAGTTGCTAATGCTGTTTAGAACAATGGAAACAACTTTAAAAGTATCCACCAGATACTGAACAGCACTGAGGAGGAATAGAAATGCAACTAATGCATTGTGAGCGCAGTGACAACCATACAGTACACATTTTCCAGCTTTAAATTAGGGAAACATCTGAAAAAATAATTTAAAGCTGTAATAGGCTACTCAGTCATACTGTACCAATTAATTTCAACTGGAGAACCTTGTGTACTGTATACGGCCTTTCAGAGTAGTATGTTGCAAATAAAACCTCATTGATCATCCCATTTTCAATTACTACCTTATACTTCCTTTATGGCTTAAAAGATTCACTGGGTCAAACAAGTTTCTCAAAGTCCTGTATCTAAAGAAACAAGTGTAATGCAGGTGGATCCATCCCACTGATGGAAGTGCAGAAACACAAAGGGAATGAGGAATGTTTTTGGACTGAGTTTCCACAACTCCTTCCTGCATGTGCACCCTGTGTCTGCTACAGCTTCCTCCTCCACCTCCTCTTGCAGTTTTGTTCCCCAACACCATGCACAGGTACCTGACTCTCTTCCATACTACCCCAAAGCTTCATTAAATTCCTTGGAAAACATTTACTTATCTAAAACAGTTCATAGTGTAGTAGCACCAGGAGAACAGAGAGCAAACTGCTTTGCTCCCAAAAGCATGACCAGAGATTCACTGGGATTTAGAATCAATTGCAATAGGTTTGATTTTCATGTAACTTGGAAAGGAATTTTATATCTCTTCTCTTTACCAGAAGCACCACAGAGCATCCCTTCAGCTTATTACCTCTCACCAGTCACTGTTTTGTTTTTTTACTGACCTTCACTTGGGCATCACTGTCTAACAACACATTTAATGTACACGTGTTTGTAATGCTGCGTTTCCATGAAAGGGCCTCAACCTTTCACATGCATAATTTGTTCAGTGCCTAGAACCAGCCCTCTGATCTTAACAGACATTTAACTAATAGGGCTTTCTTCAGTCCTACACATACACACACAGGTGTTTCAGGTGTCCAGGATTTGAGGTAGGTCATTAGCTGTTGTTCTGAACACCCTACCTTGAATTCCATTCGATCTTCCTTTTTTGGCTGAGCTTGTTAAAACCAGGTGTTATTTGTGTTGACACCCAAGAACTCACAACATGGAACAGGAGCTGAAATACAGTAAAACTGGCAACAGCAAGGCCAATAGTCAGGTTGCTGAAGGAAGCCATTGTTCTTCAGCCTGTGAAGAGAAGCAGAAGGTAATTTCACTCTATTCTCCATTTAACTTTTTTAAGCAGACACAGAAAGTGTTTTTGACAGCAAACTTGTCAACAGAAATATTGACTAAAAGTTTCTACCTGTTCAATGTTTCTACTTAAACATTAACACTATAAAAGTAGGCCCAAACCTTTAAAATAAAAGTTGCATTTTGATTTTAACATTTGCATATTATACATTTTTATGCTCTAAAATTGCATATACTGATCTACACAGAAAGGCCAGTGAAGACCACTGACCAGGGCAACTACCAGCTCTGAAGCCTTCACTCCTGTCCCAAGAAGCTCCAAATTTAAAACTTGTTTCATTGTTGCCAGATTGACTGCTGCCAACAGGATTTTAAAACGCAACAAGGAAATCAGATAAGCATAGCAGAGAGGTTTTTGGGTCAGCTCAGAGAAGCAATAGCCTCACTGCAGCTCTGTTTGTACACCTTCCAGAGGCAGTAGTTCCCAATTCACACTGTGTTCACAGTCGAGAGCTTGTCCTTGTGACAGGCTGTAGGCTATCGCATCTCAGCTTTTTTCCTTCACAAAACTCCAACCCTCGCACATTTGCACACACACTGAAAAGCTTCCTATCATCACAGCTGATTGGCTTTTCAGTTGCTGGATGTTCAGCTATTTCATGAGGTCTAAATACCAAAACAATTCCAAACACAAGCGTCAATCTCTAAGTGCTTCAGTCATTTCTCCTGAGTCGCCAGTATTTGCAACACAGAATGATATTTTCCCAGAAGCCACAAACTTCTGACATGCACCTCCAGTTTGACAGTGAAGTGGTTTATACTCCAAGATTGGCAAAAGTTACAAACTCAAAAAATGTCAATTTATATTAAGTTGAACAGAAAAGGGGAAAAAAGCCAAATGGCTTCATTTCAAATATTTAAATAATTATTTTAATACCTATTAAAAAACCTGCTGTCACTTATTTTAGTTTTAATTAAGAAAATATCTAAAAATAAAATCTAAAAAAGCATAATTTCATGTTACTACAACACCCTAATGGTCAGCAAAAGTGATACAATTATATAATACATTTATGTCCACCTTTATTTCACATGCATTACGGAATGCATGAACATGCCTTAGACTTTTGAAATTGTATCTGCATTGCAGATGGTCAGAAACTTGGAACTTCAGGAGGAAAAAATGGGAAAAAAGAAGTCCACCATAATAACAAAATAATAACTTTTTAAAAAATTAAGTACACTAGTCTCACCTTGGGGTGTAAATAGTGAGTATATTGAAACACACAGATCAGAAAAAATATACTTTCATCCTCAAAGATTTAGAAACAGAAGATCCAATGGTCTCAAATTTTTCCCCCCTCTACCTCTTTCTTTTCCATTTATTCTCCCCAGAGCTGAAGACAATAAAACTTCCTCTGACTAGTACCCACAGAGCTACATGTATAAAAACAGAAGGCAGGAAAAATAAGAGCAGATTTGCTGAGTGAAACCTGCCTCTATCATACGGATTTCAAGTGCTTACTTCAGACCAGCTTTAATTCTGTGCTAGGGACTCCACAGTTCTTGGAACATAATTGATGTGCTCCTAGGGCCTATCTTCCTGCCCAGTTGAACCCAAAAGGAATCCAGCTTGCTTGCTCTGGGACAGCTACACAACACAAATCAAAGGGGGTGATCAGAAGATTCAGTTTGTAAGCGCATTTTTAATCCAAACTAAAATTTTCATGTACACATGCTGCAGTGCATTGCATCAAACTAATTAATTCCAGGTTACCAAACTAATTGTTTTCTGATGACCTGTTCTAGTGCAGCAGCATACTAGTCCTGCATACTTTTTTATGTTAGTCTATCGAAACTTCCAATTTCAATTGCTATTGTGAATATTCAGTATTCTCAATTCTCCACATACTTTTCCATAAGCCTCCAGTGACCAAGAAGATTCACCAAACTTTATACACTTTTCACATAGTTTAAAGTACCAGAGACAATGGGTGTTAAGCTCGATTTTTCTAAAACATTACCATTTAAAGAATAAAAGAATCAATTTAGTATCTACCAGTTTAAACCCACTGAGAAGCACTGCACAGTGTCCAGTTCCAGATTCTACCCCCAGGGACAAAACTTTCTTATTACATTATCTCGTTTGTAGCAACCAAGTCTTCTCTTGGGCCACGTAAGCAAAAAAGTACATCAGTTGGTTTAATTAATGAAGGAAGCCAAAATCCAGGTTAAGTACAGTTCTCTTCAGAAAAACAGCAAAACTACTGAGCAGCAATCACACCTACTTCTTCCTTTTGATAAAATACAGCAATTTTCATGATGCTACATTTTATTCATCTGCAGCAACTGCACTAGAGTTTCAAAGACACTGACATAATCTCTTGGACAAGAGAAAACCCTGTTTTGTTTTGTTTCCTTAGTACCAGAAGATTTTATTAGATTTGTAATGTTTCAGCATTTGACAGGTGTTCATTTTAGTACAGATTATGGCATTAAACAAACCTTCCAATCATCCCTTGAAAGAAATACATTAGAAGACTAATCTTTCTCCTAAGGAGCCTGTGGAGGGCACTCATTTTTGAAAAAGGTACTTGCATGGAAAGTGCATCATCCAACTTTCAGCAAATGCAGAACCATGATGCCCATGAAGGAGAAAGGAATTATGGTTTTAGAGAAGAAGAGAGGCAGAGAATAAATTAATCACTAAGCCTCTGTGGTTAGTCTCACAGATACTCAAGTTTTGCAAGACTGATTTCATATATGTTTTCCAAGATGCTGTTTAAGCATATTTACTACCAAGTCCAGAATAATTTTGTGTTTTACTTCAGCAATTAAGAGTGTCGTACTTTAATTCAATTCAAGGACCAGGTGTAAATACAGAATTTCACATGTGATGGAAAAACAGTTCAGCTATAACATTTTCTTATATCTATAGGTTATTTTCTCATATCTCTAGGTTGTTTTCAACTGTATCCTGTTTAACATGAAAACTAACTGTTGTTTACCAGATTTTCTTTTAATTTACAAGAAAAATCATTTTTGTTGCTGAACCTAAACAGCTTGTTGTATTGTGCTTGTTGACTTAAAACAAGCACAATAAGCTTCTGATTACGATTTTCTTTGACAGAGGCCAAAGTTAGCAAGCCAGGCAGCTTCAACCACACTGTGGGTTTTTTTTCAAAGTATCTTCTTGTAGCTGTACAGCAAAGTTTGATCAAGATACAGAACTTCGTGGATTATGTATGAGCAGACACTTTATCACCCAAACTGCATAGTCATTGATTACTGTTCTGTCAGCTGATATGGGGTTTGAGCTAATGGGAGGCTGGGTGGGGAGGAGGTTTAGTGTAACTACTTTGTAATTCAGCAAAAACAGTACTATGTGCAGGTTGGTTCTTCACCATTAGTATTTGGCTTGCTTACCCAAAATTACTGTCTTAACCATTCAGTTAGACAGTAACTACATATGATCAGAACTTCACTCTTGCATCTTTTCAATGTAGTCTTTAGGTAAATAAATATTACGAAACACTTGAAACTAACTTTTTCAGCAAGGTATTGCTTACGTGCCTAGTGTGATTTCAAACTACTCTATTGACCCAGTAACTCTGAAAAGGTTAATAACACAGGGTTTTTTTCATCATACTCCGTAGGAGCTAAAAATATGTTGGTTTTCATTTCCTATTAACAAATATGCAGTGGTTTTCCTACAATTCTGTTTCTACTTGAAATTTAGAAGAAAAAACTCCACAATATTAAGACTCAATATCCATTCACCCCAATATGAAAACACTATGAACTCCTGATAGAAACAAGTTGGCGCTTAATGAAAGAGTATAAAGGAGCAGAAGAGTTATCAAGTGTTGTACCATCAAAAGCATTTAGCATTTACCTTCTCCTCATCTTACTGTTTCCACATCAATTTTTCACATCATAAAAATAAGAAATGTAACAGTATAGCCACAAGACATGGTAAGAAGGTGCAGTGGAAGGTTTAAGGCCCACAGCCCTTACTTTCTTCGAGACAGGATTTCAAGATGAGTTGGATCAATTTCCAAACAAGATTACACAGTAAAGCTGCTAGTGATACCAGGCCATCGTATGAAGTACTGTGCTCTCCTGATCCGCTTAAAACTGAAAGCCAAATCCAATAGCTGTAAAACTTGTCTCACCAATCTGCAGAGAGCAACATTGGGCTACTGACTGTTTGCACATTTTATAATAAGCCCAGTAATAAAACATCTGCAGTGCTGGAGCTTTGCTGTGCTCTTCGTTCTGAATGGTAGTTCCTATTCGTTTGATATCTTACTTAGCTCAGTAAGCAGTGTTAAGGAGAAACACAACAAAATTCAAGCTACTCACACTTAAGCCATTCCCTTTTCTATTTAAGGCTATTCACACCCTAAACTCCACTCAGCTTTCTGCTCTTAGAACACCAAAGCAACCGGCAGAGAAGGCACGCTTTTTATAAAGACAGGGTACCCAGGGTGAGGTGTCCGCCGATACCATTTACAAATTTCCTTAAACCCCGCAAGCGCTCTGGAGTCGCAAAGCCCCCGAGAGGGAACCCGCCAGACGCGGTGGGCGCGGAGGGCCCCCAGGCTCACCCCGAGGGGAGCTGCCCCCGAGCCGGGCATTACCTCGCCGTCCCGGTCACCAG
>VWZT01001704.1:238413-252614 GCA_013397055.1 Pachycephala philippinensis
GCCGGCGGCCACCGCCCCCTCTCCGCAGCCGCCCCCGCCGAGGGCCGCGCAGAGCGGGGCTCGGTAGCCCGCGGGTATCGTCCGGGACCGTTCCGCAGCTCCTCAGCGCGGCCCGGACTCAGCCGCGGTGACAGAGCAGGGCCGGGACAGCCGGCGCGGGCAGCGGGCCCCGCCGGCCCCCCGGCTGCCAGCGCCGCCCCTGCGAGCTGCCACCACGGGCTCACGGGGCCCTGAACGCTGCTGACTGTACACTGTGTTTGTGTTGGGGCAGGAAAATGGCCAGTCATAGCACCGCACCTTCCAACAACACTTTAGTCACTGTGTCTTTCACTTACACAGCCCGGTTGTCTGAAATGTGTCACGGGAAAAATGCTGATCTGACCGTTCGTGCCCTAGGAAAGCATTTATGCACTCATTGGGAGCACTGTACAGCACAGAGTCGTGGGGAACACACCCATTATAGAGAGAACAGGTATTGCCGATACTTGCTCCTTTCTAAATTCAACGCTGTGATTTATGACAAATTATTTTTTTATTTTACATTTTTGAGCTGTTGTGTTGAAAAACGAGCAAAATTACATTGACAAAATTAAATATGATAGACAGACATAGTCTTTCACCAACTAGAAAATGTAATGGTCATGACTGTTCCTCTTGGCATCCTTCTGCTATCATCCCCATCCTAAACCCCCTCAACTTTACATTTCCATTAATGATTTCTGATCTTTCAGATCAATAAATTAAAAATTCTCCTCTAACAAAATAATGATGATGGTATTAATATGTATCTCACTCTATAGATTAGGCTGCAGCTGACAAGTCATCTACCCCACTATGTACACTGATCTCTCTTGCAAGACGTCTCCCACAGTAGGAATGCTCTGGCTTAAGCCTGAACAGAAACTAATGTTGGCTTGCCCTAATGCGCCAATCTGCAAAATGCAGAAACCCAGGTGCTGATTAACGAGGCATTGAGCCACTCCTGCTGCAGAAGTGGGAACCTGTGGGAGGTGGGCAGGGCACACCGCCAGCATCTCTAACTGTTTCCAGCCAGCTTGGCTTAATGCATTGCTGGACACGAACCAACTACCCGGTGTTTGTGTAAACATCGGAACTATTGAAGTTTGATTTCATGTGGACTTCTGTCTTATGATTGATTTGCATCGATTTTTGTTAACAAAATTTCACAAGACGTCCTTAGACAAGTGAAGGGGATCCCGTTCCTGCTTCCAATCTCCTTCCATTTCAAAAACAGATGGACAAATAAAGACAGCAATACCATATCAACACAATCTCATAGTGAAATTAAGATTAAAACCTCCTATTTTACTCTGATGTCATATCATTTTATTCCTGATATAAATGAATATTTCAACCTATTTTCTACTACATCTGCAATTTTTATTGAATCAGAACAGCCACTAAATCCTAAGAACTCTGTGGTAGGATCATAAACCACTTTCAAGATGACATAAACCATAAAAATTCCACAAGAATTTTTTCTTCATTAGTTCACCTTCCAAAGAACAGCCCTCAATTTTGCTTAATACAATATCAGTGACTTTGAAGTTTCTTTACACATACTCCTTGCTCTTCTAAGTTGTAACAGCTGTGACACCAGTACTCCATATGGACAAGCAGTATACTTCTGGGGTGACAGAGGACCTGCAGTGACAGCAAAGGCAAGAACAGTTGTCCTCAGGCCTGCAGGCACTGGCAAGGACTCTTTCCATTCATGGTTAAGAAGCAAAGGCCAAAGGCTCTGAACAACAAGCTCTGGCACATTTACCTGCTGTGTTTTAAGATGTGATTTCTCTCAACTGCCTAAGGTCATCATCCTTCCAGGAGAGTACAACAATGAAAGCAGGTGTTTTTTTAACCTGCCAGCCTGTGATGTGGAGTCTCCACCATATGAGTGTGGTAATACCTAACAAGATTAAAACAGATGCTTGAGAGTGGTAATGTCTTAAACCGAACAGGTAATTCTGACAAAGACCACTTATCAGAGCTCTAAGCCTCAAAACAACCCATCACCATTATGCACTTACAGGTTAGGAAGCATCTAGGAGAAGACAAAACCAGACTCTCCCCAAACCTCTGTATCAGGCCTGTGTAGCACACAGCCTACCAAACAATTCCTTTGGCCCGGTGTGCTGCGTGGGTGAAAGAAACAAGTTTGACCTGCCTCGCTGCTCTCTCCTTGGCCTGTGCTCTGCACGTTGTTGAGCACGCAGCAGATCGTGACCAGAGGCAATGCCCTCTTTCAACAGCCCCATAACATGCTGGGTTGAGAGCTGCTGACTGTAAAGCTGAGAATGGTGATGCACTGAGGATTCCTGGCTAGCAACTGCTCTCCACATGAGCATACAGCAGGGTACCTCTCACACTTTGGACAAAGAAAATTTGCAGATAAAACAGAACTGGCTATGAGAAGCATGAAGGCATTGCAGTAGAAGGGAGACTTGTAGACATGGTCAGATATGGCTACCATATCCAGATTGTCTTAGATTGGGTGTCTGTCCTCTTTTCCAACCAGAATTGTTCTCCAGGGAGATTTTGACAACTGTGTATGTCTGGGGTTCTTGGTATCTAGCAATCTCATCATGTTATTGCATACATGCAGCAGCTTCACCTTGGATGTCCCATGTCCAGCAATCCCAGAGACCCTCAGAGCAAACACCATAGGCCCACATTGCATAGGCAATGTAATGCCAGCAAAACTAAGGGAATGCTCTACCACTCCTACAAAGTGTTTCATGAACACACCACATCATTACTTTGAGCATTGCCAGCAAGTCCTAAAAGTATAAGGCTTACTGTACTTGAATGATGCTATTGGTGCACCTTTTTCTGCATCAGAAACAGAGTAGCCAAAGGGTGGAATCAAGAGCCACCAGAGCGGTATCACAGCCAGCTGGTTGCTATACAGTGACCACAGTTTGGCTTTCACAACGAATACACCTCTGCCTCCCTCCCTTGTGATATGCAGCCACCACCTTCCAGCTGCTGCAAACCAAAGCTGCCACTGCTAAATGGCAACGACCAAGAACTGTCCTCGGTAACAACTGCAACTTCTGAAATCAAACTTCAGAACAGAAGTACAGGCAATGGGCTTATTGCTAAGGTGGGCTGCAGAACAGAGATTTAGCAACACAAGGCAAAAAATAACATTATATTCCATATCAACACATATCAGTAGGAAAGGCAGGGAGGACGGGGGGTGGTTTCACAGTAGCACTTGCAGGTAGCAGCATAATTCTCTTGGCTTCAGCTGAATCATCTCATTTACACTACGTAAGAGAAAAATGGGGCTGTGCTTTTCATCTCTCCTTTAATTACAAAAAACTTCTTGATTATAGTGATGATTTTCAGCTTCATGTCGATTAGACCCATTAATTCCATAAATGAAGAACAAATTTGGATAAAATGGATGGGCTTTGTTACAACAGGGTAGTAACTGGAAGGCAGCCCAACATAAGTAAGTCAAAGTCTGCAGTAATCTATCCTCAGCTAAGTTGTACACACCTGTTCCGTACCCTTCTCCATCTGGAATTACTTTCAGAGTGGCACTTCAGGTATGGTAAAAATTTGTTGTCAGATGACTGCTCCCACTAAAATCTGCAAGAGGGATGTGACCATGAAAGAAAAATACACAGTAACCTTTCCAAAGTATGCCTGTAATTTCAGAATCGTGCTTTCCCAGAGCTGAGCCCCCTTCTGCCAAGAATGAAGCCTTTATCATGGTTGCTGTACTGAAAAGTGAGACATAAGTGAGCAAGAAAAATACTTTTAGAGCATTTGAAAATTATTTCAGTTATGGTTTTAAATTTACTAAGGATGTAACTAACCTTTCTATCTGAATTTAGCCATCATATTAAGAATAGATCTTAATGAATGTTTAAAGCCTGAGCAGTTTATGAAAGAAATTATATAACATGGTGTTGTAGAAGCAGTGGATTGAATTCACTGACCTAAAAATCCTTACATTTATTTCTGTCTTAGGAAGTTCCTAGGTCTACCTGTCAGCAGCAGGAGATATTCCCAGAAAATCAATTATACATGTAAGCAAAAATATCATGGAGATTAAAGAACACATGAAAGAGCAAGCAGAACTCTTCTTTCACAACACTGTGAATCAAGAGTACCTTCACTGAAGCCAATGAGTTACAGTGGTGTGAGTGAGAAAAGAACCAGCTCCATTGTCTGAAAATTACTCGGGCCACCCATGGAGTCCAATCACAGGAACTGCAGGCAGCTAATACTGCAGCATTTAATTCAGAAAGTCCAAGACTGAAAAGAGGAGACTGAAAAGAAAGGATCTGAATTTGGTTTCAGTCAAAAAACCCCCTGAAAAATAGCAGGAAAATGGTGAATGGAAAAGAAAAAAAAATACTCCATTTCTAAAAAATCCTCCCCCTCAAAAAAAAAAAAAATTGCATAGACAAAGGAACAAGTCTGTGTGCTCTGGGCTTTTTGTAACACCCTGCAGGTACCCAGTTAACAGTTGCTGAGCTGTATGCTTCCCTGAAGGGAAAGTGTTATCTTGGCTTTCCTAACAGCAGACACATTTTGTGAGTTGATGCATACTGTGCTACACCCACTCAGATGAGTGCTACAGAACGTGTGTCACACCTTACCAGCACAGGTCACTGTAACATATCCTACCACATTTTTAGGTAGTAATGTGCCTTCACTTCCCCTGCTTTAGTTTACCCCCTCTAAACACACACTCCATTTTTCATCTGAGGTCAGTGAGTTTAACTTTCCCAGCTCCTGTCACCTCCCACTTGAGAGAGCATTTCTGCCAGTAGTACTTACTGTCCATAAGAGAACAAAGGCTTGTTTCTGGAAAGCTGTCTGTTCATGAACCTCTTCCTGTCCCTTCTTCAGTTTTCTTCCAGTTTTTCTGTCTTCTCCATTTACGTCTTTCATCACACGCTGTCTCTTTCATCTATTTACACCTCACCTGCAGCATTACCCTCTCCACTGGTATTATTGTCCTGATTATAACTGTCCAGAAGCTACTGAGGACCTGTAAAACAGCACATTGTGAGCTTGCCATGCTGCACTACAAACCACTACACTGATGCACCATGCCAGCATTATGACAGGACGTCAAACCACATTAAGACAGATGTGCTGATTACGATCCACAGAACTCGCAGGAACGCCATCTCTCTTTTTCTTTTCCAGGTCATTCTGTCTCCTCTTTTACCCCTCTTCCGCTTTATATTCTATTTTCCTATCATGTTTTCCTTTTCTGTCACTTTATTTTCTTCCTCCCCACAGTTATCGTCCCCTGGATTCCTTCACTGTCCACCTCACATTCCTCCATGCATTTTCTTCCCTCTGATGTGCCTGCACAAAGGAGTATAATGGAGGCAGTACTGCAGCTTTGTTAAATGTGTCTTTGGCTCTTTAGTAAACAAAGCTGTAACTGCGTGCATCTTTGGGATCTGCAAACCAAAAAGGTCTAGAGAAAGCATTTCATTCCCAAAGGCTTCAGCCAGAGAGCTCTGAGATTTAGAAAACTTCTTGGTTCCCTAATCTCTGACATGAAGCACACCACAAACAGCAGGAGGAATCTTGAAATAATACCAGATTCTTTTTTTCACATGCACATATTTCCTCTTGCTTTGTGAGTCGAGGCTCTTAGCAACAAGAGCACTGTAGAACAGGGTAGTGACTAGAATTTGATGATGTCAGAACAGCAGAAAATGGAAGAAGATGTACTTTGTAATGGCACACAATTGGAAAGAACAAAATTGGTGCCAAACAGTGCTAAAACCAAACAAAATGTTTCCCAACAATTCAGCATACAGAGGGTCAGAAAGCAATCCGGGTTTTAACATTCTAACTGGTAATTAAAATCAGCATCATTCAAGTGGAGAACAAAACAGTGCTTGTTGAGACGAGGTATTTTGTTTTATGTGATAGCATCAGATTTTCAGGTAAAAAGGCAGAGCACGTGCTTTGGATGGCATCACTCATCTGTATGCTAAAGATAGCTCCTAAGCCTCGCTTAGCTCAGTCTAAACTTTGGCACACACCATAGCAGCTGCACTGCATGTCACTGTGCCTCTTTCAGCACACACCACAGCGTGGAAAGAATGGTTTGCAAGGATATTTTAATGGCAGATGTGTTAGCCTGAACAGGTTAAACAGCTTCTTCAGACAATATAATTCCCTCTGAGTGCTCTGTCAATTTTTAAGATTTTTCCAAAAACTTTCTATCACATTTAGTGATTTTTTGATCCTCTGTTGATCTGTGAAAGCCTTGAGGAAACAAGGAAGGAAAATTGCTTGATGACACAAGGAAACAATAAAACCTGGTCCACACTCACTTTAAATATGTCTAAGTGCTGTTGAAATCCATTTTAAAAAATGGAATAAGAAAGCAAGAGATGTTTTCCACATAGTTCTCAAATGCAGTACTCAATAATACTTGCAATAATTATATATTTTTCAGAGAACATGATTTAAAAATTACTATTTCTTAAATATTAAAACTTTTTCATTTCATATTTGGGGGTAGATATTAAAGTGGTGTAACACATTGATCCAAAAGTAAATATAATTTATGTCCTAAGTTTGTCAGTTTAGGAGGTCCAGAATGTATTATTAATTTTTCCTTTCTTGCTAATAATGAATTCTAGCAAAGCCCCTGCTTTTAGCACTGCTACTTGTTAATACTTTAATTATTTTCTAATTTTGCATTGGCACTATTATAGATTCATACCTAGGGTTTAATTGTTAGTCTTTATTGATATCAGGAGGTCTAGTGCTTCCCCCCCACCCCAAGGCCCTGATCTGCATGTTAATTCATACAGACATATTTCTGTTCCTCTACACAATTCTAGTTATAGGAAAGATTTCATGTTCTGTACTGCTAACTTTCAAATCTAAGATTTAAGACAGCAGTCCTGGTAAGAACATACAAAAAGGCAAGAAACTACATTAAATACAGCAGTGCTAAAATACAGAAAGAAAGCTTGCCTTTCAAACCAAGTGAGGAATTTTGTTTAGGCTTCTACTTCCAGTGACACTATTCAATACCATACATTACTGATTAGACAAATAATAGAAAAATATTGACTATAAAACCCAAGAATACCTAAAGAAAATACAAAAATAATCCTAATTCTATATGTGAGATATATAGAGATAGGTAGGTAGATAGACAGATAGATAGATAGATGTAGATTAAAAAATGCTAAGGTGGAAGAGTTTCACCATGAAAATCTATCATGCAAACATTATAAGTAGATTTGAAAAGTCACTTCATTAATTTCACCAAATATATTGTCTAACTGAATAAATTGAAGAAAAATTGCGTTGTGATACACACAAATTAGAATATCTTGGTTGTGGTTTTTTTTAGTGTTGCCCATTTCCTTTTATTTTGTTGTAAACATACACATTTTTCTGTAATAACTCTACTGGGACTGCTTGAAGAGCCAACACTTCAGCACCTGTTCATCTGATTTGCTGAATAAGGGACATTACACATCTGGAGTGCCTCTGGCGATGTCCTCTTTTTCTGTGTGGAAATTGTGCCCCAGTGGAAACAGGAATCTCACCACTGAAAGTGGAATCTTTACAATTGAAGGTATGTTGGACAACTGTACCTGCACATACACAGACCAAAACATTCCAGCCCAAGTTCTGCAGTGCCAAGTCAGGGTGTTCTGGCCACCCTGTACTCCACACATATGCACTCTTCAGTTTCACTTGGAACAAACTTGTTTTTTCTTTTGTGTGTACAGTACTCTTTAAAGGTGATTGCACTATACCTTACAAACAGTTCATCAATTAAATAATAACAATGATAATAATAATCATCATCATCATCATCAAGACTTATACAAGCTCGTGGCTTGACTATTAGCTACTTAACAATTGCTTGTATTTATAATTGTGCCAGTCCTCAAACACAAAGGTACAATCAAAAAGACAACATATTTTTTCTTCAAAGTATTCTAAAAAGAGTATGAAATCACATGTAATGTTTCTTTTTGGAAATTATGTCTATTATTTTTTTGGTTTAGTCAGTGTTAGTAAATTGGAAGCTGACACAAAACTTGTGTTTCCACATATGTAAAGCTTTTTCTTTTCAGTAATATATTAATCACAATCAGCAAAATAATTAATACCGTAACTTAACTCTAAGCAATTGTCTCATTATCACTGTTTAATTCACAGGCACTGGAGTCGACCAGCTAACTCTCTTGACACCTTAACGATGCATTAAATTCACAGTAACTAATGCAAATGGTTTATAATTTCCTAACATTCATTAAAACAGTAATAAAGGCAAGCACATCCTTTTCTTGTACTGTCAAACAGAGAGAACAGTGTTACACATCACCTGTGGCTGATAAAAAAATATAAGTGAGGGGTATCTGATTTTAAATCTTATGTTATCACATAATTAAAGACAGTTAAAGTACAGTGCAGAAGGCAAATTATATTGCAATAGCTGGACTTTACACTGTGTCATCTTTTTCTTAACAGGGTTTGCTGTGCATACATATATCTTACATATTTTTAACTAAACAGATAGAAGGAAAAAAAAGAATTTCAGATTTTGAAAATTTAATATTTTGTCTTGAAAGAATTATACACAAACGTACAGAAACTAAAACACTGAGGTGCCTTTTGCAGCCCTTGCAAACTCTGTAAAGAATTCAATTTATCTCCATTGAGAGCTGGTGGAGTCATTACATTCAACTGACTTAAACAGTACTTGATCAAATCCCCAAATCCACAGCCATACCTGGCAACATCCACAGAACAATATAGTCAATAGTCAATAAATGACATATTTTTAAACACAACTGCTTAAAAAAAAAAAGGGAGGAAAAGAAAATGAAAGACAGTGTAGAGCAAAACCAGAAGACATCTTCCCTTCTCTTTTAATATGACCAGTTATTTCCAGCTCCAGCATGGCATTTAATTCAATGCTAGACCTTTAGAAACCTAAACAGCTCAGAAAACCATCCTCTCTTTCAACTGAGGAGCCTTTCCTTACAGAGCAGAGTCTCAGTTCTGCTGCATTTTGAATGCTCATGAGGAGAGGAGGGAGAGAACGCAGAAGGATGAGACACCCTCTCCTCAAGCCTAAGAATGCTGAGGGCTGAGCACTGAAATCCAGAGCCGTGACAGCAGCAGCAGCCCCACAGCTGCCTGGGCTTCAGCCTGAGAGAGGAAAAGCTGTGCATCCAAAACAAGCTGGTAGCCTGGTCTCATCTATCTCCCTGCCCAAGCAGTGGCCAGTTTTCTGACAGCAGGAACCCAGGAAAGGATAAACCAATGTGCATTTTTCCTCAGCCTCCTTACAGATGGTAACATAGAAAGCTCAGGAAAACCCCAGTCAAAATGCAGCAGTGAATATGTAGAGAATCCTACATCCTAACCCCCAAGCATCCTGCAAATTTCGTTTAACATTACAGATAAGAAGACATATTTCCAGGAGATTAAGAATAGACTTCAAATCTATTTTTAGCAGTGTTTTAAAAAAAGGCCTTATTTTTACAGGCCAAGTGGCCTGAGGCACCCAAGTGACCTCCAGGAACCTCAGTACTTCTAAAAAGTGAAAGAGCAGTCTCTTTCTCCTGGCCTTTTGAACAGGGAGAAGAGCATTACTTTACATTATGTTACAGGGACTGCTCCCTGAACACACTACCCAGTCATTACAACACGTTGCATTATGTAATTTCGGTGCTGTCTACTACAAAAGTTCCTGCTTCATAAAAGCACGCTCAGAGTGCACCCAAATGGTTACCACGCCTTGTGTCATCAAAGGCACACATACCAGCCCTCCAGACATGCTCTCAGATGTAGCAGGTTAAAGAAACATCTGCTGGCAGTGTGGCTCATGCCTGCTAGAGAAAAACATTTTTCTTACAAATTGCTACTCTGATTCTAAATTCGTACATGGTATTTTGACCCAAACAAATTTCTAAAAACAACCTCCTCTCCCACTTCCAAAGACTATTTTCAGAAAACTTGACATTGCCAACAAGAGGGAAATGTTTAAATAGTAGGAGTGAAGGATACCTTATTTATTGAGCTTTTGTAAACTCACATCCACTTTGCTGTCTGCCACTGAAAATTAAAGTGTAAAGAAAAGCAAACATGAATGAGGAAAAAAAAATCTAAAAAAAGTTTTTAATATGGAATAAGTCTCATTATTTGGGGAATTTCGTTCCACTTATTTGGCTATTTAGGACAAGGATTGTTTAAGTGTTTGCAAGTGGCCGTGTTTTTATATCTAAACAAATGAGACTCATCTTAAATATATATGAGAAGCGCCCTACTACCAGGAAGCACAGCACTAACTGTAATGTTAACATAAATATTACAGCTATTATTGATTGCAAATACAAATCAGAACTTCTAAGATTATATTCCTTTAATTCTAATGACTCATAAGAAAGTGAAACTGCACTTGGCCCAAAGTAATTGAAAGTAGCAGCTGTCTAAAGGGACAAATTTTGCCACAGACTGGCTATGATAACATCCTAATTCTGCCTTCAAGTGAGATCAGTCAGTAGCTTGTCTCCAGTTGATCCCAAATGGTCTAGTCCACTGATTAAATTAAAAATACCTTTCCTTCCCAACCACAGAACTTTTTACAACACGTAGGATGTTATTGCTCTTCTAGAGCCTTCCAGATACAGTTTGCATTTCTAATATTAAAGAACTGTGAGAAACCCAGTTAGAAGCCTTCAGGTTTTGTCTAATCAAAGAACATATCACTTCTCTTAGTCTTTCTAGAAACACCATAAGCACATAAAAAGAAATAATTGCTTCCTGCAAAAAAATCAGATTTACTGAGGTAACATATCTGTTTTTACAAATCACTTCTATGTAAATATCATGCAGAAACTAAGAATAATATTTAGATACATTTAAATAAATTACTGAGGTTTAACATGATAAATGGTTCCACATTAAAATTTTTTCCAGTAGCAAAGCCTAAGTGATTCCTGCCCTTTTTTCCTCACTCAACTGCTTCTACCGTTTTGCTAATTTACTCATCAGTAGTGCTGATGCAACTGTTTGTGGAGCTGCACTCTAAGCCAAAACAAGAAAAAATGACCTCATTTTTAGAAAACAACAGTACACTTACTCTTGTTCATAGGTCTAATTTTAGAACCCGTAATTAGAAGGAAAAAAACCCCAAACATCACAATTATTCAAAGTGCCATTTAAGAAATGAATATAAGGTGCATTTCAGTTGAATGTAAAGACTCTTGTTTAACAGTTAAGAGTCAGATCACTTACAGGTGAAAACTCAGAAAGGGAATTACTGTCAGATAGCCAAAGCTGTCTACATTTCATTTCAGGAAAAAAAAAATTATTTATATTCCAAATACAGTCTTTCCTGTTGGAGACAAAAGAAACCGAAACACAAAGAGAGTGAGCTTTGCTCAGTTGCCTTTAGTACCCAGCAGTGTAATTTCAAAGGAGACATGCACCCCATGTACCAGTAGGCTTCCACAGAGAATATTCACATACAAAAAGGAGAGCAGCACGTCTTTCTTTGGAACATTGTCTCACAAGTGGTACATGGAAAAAAATCCTGTGCCTATTTTTGCCTATTCAAGAGTTTCAGAGCTGGACAACAGAGTTGGACTGATTATTTAGAACAAATGTGGTCTATTTCTCCTTCAGTAAAGAAGTTCACAGCTAACTTCCTGTACCGGGAGCAGAGGTGTCAGAGGCAGCCTCTGCACCTGCATCACTTTCTGTCCAATGGCTTTTCGGACCAAGTGCACTGCTTCCTCCCAGACACACAGGTCACTCACTCACTTGCAGTGTCAGTGATTTTGCAGGCTGGAGAGCAGTATCCAGCACTAATCACCGCCTTCTTCATGGAAATCCTCTACTTCAGCTGCTTCACATTACTTAGCTAACACATGTTGTGCTAAATTTTGGGAGAGTTCTTGCTATTCATATTAACTGTCATATGCACAGCTGACGCTGAGACAAAGAATTCTGGAGGCACTTCCCACACTGGAACCATGGCCAAGCATTCAGTACACAGCTGGAGGAGTGTTGGAGCACAGCAACCTGCTTTCTTCAGGAGTGTTACAGTTGTTGCACTGAAGTCTCCCAGGCCCAGACCGTGGCATCAAGGGAGCAGGGAGTTGCTGTGACAAAAAACCACAAATACACCTATGTCCTACTGAGAAAAGGCATAATTAGCAGCATTACATTGCAAGTGGGATCTTCATGAGCTCTGCTCGGTTTTCACAAAGGAAAAAATCCACAAAACTTTATTGCAACTAGGTAGCAGACTGTTGCTTCAGTCTTTAGTTATTTTAACCAGTCTTACCAAAGCCTGACTCCTCCCTCAAGCCTTGCAATCTTCTGCGGGTACTACTTGAAAACTATATTCCTTACACTTGCAAATTTAACAATGAGTGAGCAGACTTCAAGCACTAGCTGTAGGAGTTTATGAGGTAAACTCACTGGTTAGCTTTTTAGAGTCCTTGAAAGTCAAAAACCTTGCTTTGCATCCAATAAACTGTCTATTCCAAAGAACAGGTATTTCCCTGTCTGCATCACTCTTATTTTTTCCTCTTGTTTTCAAATGCATCCCAACTTCCCTGGTTTTAGGTCAGTTTCTCATTAATTTCACCAAATGCCTTTACAGAAGAATTCTGTATTAGAAGGGGAAGTATGTACACACAGAATAAATAATATGAAAAGGAGAAAAGAAGTTAAAGCTTTTTATATCACTCTCTATTGCTGAGTTTCCAGGATTGTTTATTGGAATAAAATGCCTAATAAAAAGCAGTTCTTTACCATTTATGGTAGGAAAAAAATAAGAGCAAAGGAAAGATCTTGAAAAGTCTTGAAAAAAACTCACCTTAAATAAAACAACTGCTAGCTACACCCACTGTGGCAACCCAAACAAATTCTACATCAATGACATTATTTTCATTGAAAAGAATACAAGTGGGGAAAAGATGACTATAGACAAAATTAGTATTTAAATTGTCTATAGAACTTACTGTTTTGTTTTACTAGTTAATGTCCTGAAAAGGTACTGTGGTACTTTCTTCTGTCATTGACTTGCATCTCTATTGTCCCTACTTATTAGTTTTATGTAGCTAATTAAGTGGAAATCAAAATGAATTTTTGAAATTCATGCATCATCAACAGAACTTTTAATTAAAACCTTGTTGCTTCCAAATGTCAACATTGACTAGGCTGTGAGATACTTTTTGTGAGGTTACTCATTTGGGTGGAAGACAAGCTTAGCATGGTAATACTGTTTTTAATAGTCTGCTTAGAACAACTGCAGAATTACACGTTACACTGATGTAAAGAAAAAAACATAATCTGTAAAGCTGTGAAGCATGAATCAGAAAGATCTAAAGATGGCAAAGGATTGCTAGAGTGTGTATCTTTTACTCGTATGACATGCAATAACCATTGGAATCCACAACTGGCACATTTTTGTTAAAAAATGAGAAAGAAACATTCAGCTTCCAAGGCTGGCAGGGATACAAAAAGTCCAAGTTTTTCAGAATGAGTAAGAGGAAAAAAACCAGCCAGAGAAACCATGGCAGACAGATGCAGAATTGCAATGTGTTTGATCTATTGTGTTTGTGCACTTGAGGTACAAGCGCACGGCCGTCACGTTTCATATGTTTGACAACTCACCCCATAAAGCAGTAGCGTCAAAACTCTCCATAAAGCTCCAGAGTTCATTGCTCCTGATTCACTGGCCAAGAGGAGGGCCTTGCTCCCTGGCACATAATTTAAGGACAATGACGAACAAACTCTTTCCTAATCATAAAATGCAATATCTTACTCTTTCTAGCAAACACACGTCTCGTCTGAGATTAGCCCGATGGCTGAATCATCGCTATCTCCCAACAAAGACCACATGCTGACGGAGACAGAAAGAGTGCTGATCTGTTGCTCCATGCTTCTTACTGAAATAAAAAGCTTAAGTATTACCACGAATGAAAACAAGAACCACGACAGGGAGTGAAATGTTAATATGCTTTATTTATGCATTACTGCAGGCTGTGTAACATGACAGTTGCATGCAAGCAGACATACCTGGATCAGTGTCTGTGCGCTCAGCGGAGCGCCGCGGCCGCTGCTGCAGCCCGTGCTACCGCAGGCAGGTCCCCTCAGCTCCCGCAGCCCGTGCTACCGCAGGCAGGTCCCTCAGC
>VWZT01001704.1:253097-288525 GCA_013397055.1 Pachycephala philippinensis
CCTCAGCTCCCGCAGCCCGTGTAGAGCGGGCAGCCTCGGCCTGCGGGCCCTCAATGCGCCGGCTCTCATTCCCCCCGTGCTTACGGGGGTATCTCGGAGCTCCGGGACGCCGGCTGGGGGGCAGCGGGGGGCAGCGGGTGCCAGCGCCGCTCGGGGGTGCGGGGTGTACTGGGGGGGCACACGGGGAGCCCCTCACGCCACATCACCGCGCCCCCGGAGCCAGCACCGCGCTCACAGCGCACGGAGGTTTGAACCGCGCCGGCCACCGTACGGGGACGTGCCACTGCCGCTTCCGCGCGAGGTGGCCCCAGCTGCGCATGGAGGAGCTGCCTGTCGTCGTCCTCCTGCTCCTCCTCCTCGCCTTACTGCTTGTCCCGCTAGTGCTCCTGGATAGGAGGCGCCGCGGCCCGCGGACGCCTCCGTTCAGTCTCCTGGTGGTAGCCGGCTCTGGTGAGTGGGGATTGCCGCCGACGGGAGCGGGTGGCGCCGCAGAGCTGCCGCTCCAAGTTCCTGGAACTACGAGTCCCGGCATGCAGCGCGGTGCGCCGCCGCCGATGTACACTGGTGCATGCCGGGAGTTGTAGTCGCGGTAGTATGTGTCAGCGGCCGCGGCGATGCCACGGCAGCTCCCGCGGTCGGGCCGGGCTGGGTGTCCTCGGGGCCGCCGCCTGTCTTTGGGTGTTTTGGTTCTCGATTTGAGTCACTGTTGCGCTACATACTCATCTTGGGCATTTTCGTCCGTGTTTATGTCCGGCAGTTCAGTTTCGGATCCTTTCCCTCCAACAGCACGTGCATTTCTCCAGTCACGCACGAAGGCATCGATAAACTGGTGCAGGACTGACCTGTGCAGCTGCTCGGTCTTCTGACTGAAAATTACTGATGGTAATTACGTGATGCAGGGCACGGCTTTCTAAAGATTGGCGTGCCCCTTACATACATCGCGTTTTGCAATTTACCCAAACCACCTTGCAGCGATTTACTTACTAGAGTCACACATGGATCCGTCAGAGGCAAGAATGTCACCCCACGCTCGAGGGGATAAACATATCTGCTACTCCTTGTTACCTCCCCAGAGCTGACGGGCTATTAATTTACCCCCCAAAAAGTTATTTGAAAAATTGCAGTTGACAAATACAGGCCTGCTGTGATTTCAGCACCTCAATAGCCCTTTGGCTTTTGCACACCAACTAACTCAGTAATAATCCCAAGATCTTTCTGCAATCTATGTTTGACCGGCAGTTTTATAATTCTTCAGGTCATCTTTACTTCCAATAGATCTGGAAATGTGTGTGTTTTCCTTCAGTCCTTTGGAATCTAGTTTGTCCATATTAAAAGAATACTTCCACTATACGTAAGCTTACCAGGTGAAATAATACATGTCAGTTAAGATTCATGTAATGGTCAAGCCTATTCTTTGAGACTTTTAAGTAGAAATCTCCTGCTCTTCTGTGAGTGCTCAGATGATTGCATAAAAATTTGTGAAATCTTTAACAAACACAACTCCAGAGAAAATATCTCCAAATGTATTTGAAAAATACAGCATGGAATTGTACAGAAAGGTGCCCAAATCTAGTGCAATGCTGCAACATAGCCCTCCTTGCTTGTCAGTTGTTCACCAGCTACAAGTGCTTAACCTGTGCAGCAAAGGTCTCTTGAGAGCCTAGTGACACCGAACAGCAGGAGGTAGTAGGAATACATGTAGTTTACTCTTTTGGTCTGCAACTTCCCGCAGAGTAAAAAGTAACACATCCAGTAAACACTTAAGTTACGTATTTACGAGTGTGATTTCATGTTGGTCTGATCCACTCCAACAGATACAAGGTGAGACTGCTCCACTTTACCTACGCACACAATCTTCCTTCTCTCCCCCTTCCACTCTTAAAATATCCCTCTAACTGCTTTTCAGAAAACTCAAATGACAAAAAAAAAAAAAAAAAAATTAACCCAGCTCCCAAAAAGCACAGTAAGTACACCCTCCCCTTCTCTCTGGTTTAGTGCCAGTTCAGCTCTGGTACAGAGTGACCCTGCATTTAGAAGGTTGTGAAGGCCTGTTCAAGGGCAGTGATCAGAGCAGTGGCTGGAGCAGGACTGTTCGTTCTGTCAGCACCCAGAGGCTACACTGCTGTGGCTGCAGGGTGACATCAGTGTGGCTGCAGGGCGACACTGCTGTGGCTGCAGGGTGACAGCACTGTGTCTGCAGGGTGACACTGCTGTGGCTGCAGGGGGACACTGCTGTGGCTGGCACCGCTGTGGCTGCAGGATGACACTGCTGTGGCTGCAGGGGGACACTGCTGTGGCTGGCACCGCTGTGGCTGCAGGATGACACTGCTGTGGCTGCAGGGGGACACTGCTGTGGCTGGCACCGCTGTGGCTGCAGGATGACACTGCTGTGGCTGCAGGGGGACACTGCTGTGGCTGGCACCGCTGTGGCTGCAGGATGACACTGCTGTGGCTGCAGGGGGACACTGCTGTGGCTGGCACCGCTGTGGCTGCAGGATGACACTGCTGTGGCTGCAGGGGGACACTGCTGTGGCTGGCACCGCTGTGGCTGCAGGATGACACTGCTGTGGCTGCAGGGGGACACTGCTGTGGCTGGCACCGCTGTGGCTGCAGGATGACACTGCTGTGGCTGCAGGGGGACACTGCTGTGGCTGGCACCGCTGTGGCTGCAGGATGACACTGCTGTGGCTGCAGGGGGACACTGCTGTGGCTGGCACCGCTGTGGCTGCAGGATGACACTGCTGTGGCTGCAGGGGGACACTGCTGTGGCTGGCACCGCTGTGGCTGCAGGATGACACTGCTGTGGCTGCAGGGGGACACTGCTGTGGCTGGCACCGCTGTGGCTGCAGGATGACACTGCTGTGGCTGCAGGGGGACACTGCTGTGGCTGGCACCGCTGTGGCTGCAGGATGACACTGCTGTGGCTGCAGGGGGACACTGCTGTGGCTGGCACCGCTGTGGCTGCAGGATGACACTGCTGTGGCTGCAGGGGGACACTGCTGTGGCTGGCACCGCTGTGGCTGCAGGATGACACTGCTGTGGCTGCAGGGTGACATCAGTGTGGCTGCACGGTGACACTGCTGTGGCTGGAGGGTTACACTGCTGTGGCTGGCACCACTGTGGCTGCAGGGTGACACCGCTGCCTGGCTGGTTTCGGTGCGATGAGCTGGGGTAGCACAGCCCCTGCTCTGGCAGGTCACAGCACAGGGCACAGAGCAGGGTCAGTGGCAGTTCTGCTTCCAAGGTGCAGCTCTGTGCCAGCTCCTGTCCGGCTTCATTTCGGCCATCACACCACGGGGTGGCCTTTGAGTGCAGGTTACAGTGTCACTTTGCCCGGTTGTTCTGCGCTGTGTACAGGACAGTAAACACAAATGTCAGATGCCTGTGTGACCTTGGTTCAATCCCGTTTCACTGGAAAACGTCCATCAATACTGCTTCAGTGGGAGCCGAGTTCTTTCCATGTTACTTAACCAGTCTCAGCCATCCTCTAATTGAAGCCTTTACTCTCAGAAGATACTCTCTCACTGGTAGTAGTAATACCAATATGCTTTAAAATGAAAAGTGACTGATTCAGCTGAAGAAATGGAAAGCTACAAAATTTTTCACATACTAATTGCAGCTTGTTTTGTTTAACAGGTGGGCACACAACAGAAATCCTGAGGTTACTTAGCTGCTTGTCAGAGTCATACTCTCCTAGACATTATGTTTTGGCCGACTCAGATAAGATGAGTGAAGCTAAAATACGTTCTTTTGAACAAAAGAGGGCTGAAACATTCTCCAAGTCCCAGGTAACTTGTTAAATAAACTCATGTAAGAAAAATGATCTTAACCTGACATTCTAATTCAAGACAATTTGGAAGTGGTTCTTTGAAAGGATGTTTATATGATCAACAAGCGTTTGATTTTCTAGGTATTGATGATCACTTGCACTAAAGTTCAGCTAAGGATGCCATTCTATGCAAACTGGTTCTAGAAGTAAACTAAACAAACACTACTAATTAATGGTGTTCTAGAGAGACACTGAAAATGCAAAGTAAATATACCTAAAAATGGCAAATGCCATTCTTGCTCTCTGTTTTCCACCTTCCTTACTTTCTCTTAAAAGCCTTTACCTCCTGTTTAACATGTTAATCCACTTAAAGCTATGAGAGAACATAATTGTAGTTAGTGACTGTACAAAGAAGGCTCTCCCTTGCTCAAGAAAAACATGCTGAAAAGAAATCTCTTTTAATGTTGTAAACCAGCTAGCCATTGAAGTGATCCTTGTAGCTGTAAGAATACTGGGGCAAAAATATGGCAGAGGAGGTTTTTTTTAATTTTTTTTTTTTTTTTTTTTCAGTTTGGCATTTCCCTCAGTGACACATAGTATTTTTTTGAAAGAAATTATATATGAAAATATTTTACCTAAGAAAACCCTAATTTAAAGTGTGTTGGCTTTTGTGTTTCTAGACTGTCTTGGTTGTATTTCTAAAACGAAGTATTAAACGTGTTTAAAAGGGATGCAAGGCCTCTAAATGTCAGTTTTCTGGCTGTTGACCTGAGCAAATGCTGAACTCCTAAAAATCATGAAAAAATCATTAAAATATCTTGTTTATCTTTTTCTCAGATGTTTGCTTGCTTTGAGCTAGTTTGCTGTATGATTAACAGACAGCAGCATAACTGCTGACCTAAAGTGTGATCTGACATCCAGTGAAATTAGTATAAAGTATTAGTGGAACAAATACAATGGAAATGAATGTTCTGACTACAAAAATCGTAAGCTCTTTTGAGCAAATAGTACAACACACAATAAATTAATTATTTACATGGTGTTGATTTCATATGGTGCACTTCCATTGTCTTTGGCAGCCCTATTGGGACAAAAGACCGTAGGACTCAGTACCAGTGATTTTCAGAATAAACCCTTTTAATGCAAGGCAACTGCTGCTGAGGTGAACAACAAGCTCGCTTAGGAATGACATTTTTAAGTTTGTTTACCCCAACTTTCACCTCTCATTGTGCACCAAGGATGGATGTTTAATAAAGCGACCAGAGGTATTTCCTGTTCAGAGAAATCTTGTTGGGTAAATAGCCATTGACACAGTCATGTTCACTTACCCAAAAAATTTCCAACCCTAAATTATTAGATTTCTTAAAGATACATATTTTCAGTATTAAAAGTTTATGTGGTTTTCATAGTTCACTAAGAACTATGCAGCTTCCCTTTTATAACCCCTCCAACTACTAACAGATCCTGTAGTTATATTTTCCCTCAACATTGAAAGCCAGAGGAACATTTTTGGCTGCTTGTGAGTTTGATGTCTGGATAACAGATGCTCATTTTGCTTTGACCATTCTCTTTCTATTGAGCAAAAATATTTAGAGTGAAAATGAAAGATAAATTTTGGAAAATAAAGATCACATGCCTGTAACATATATTTGCTAACTTTCAGAGTGTGCTTTCACACACTCACACACTGTGTGTTTTGTATTTGGGGACACTGGAGATCATCAAACATTTAAAAATTATGTCTTTGTAGCTTCTTACAGCTTTGCATAAATGAAAGGGAGAAGTCTGAATGCTTCAAAACATGGTCATTCCCTTCCTCATCTTGTTAAGGAAGTAAATTTTTTCAGAACTGAGGACCAGATGGAAGACAAATTTCAATAATGATGTAATAGAAAATCAGTGATGTAAGAGAAAATTAAACACACACACCTCCCCAAATATTTTTGGTTTTGATCTGTGGTCTAGCTCCATTCTAACAGCTATTCAGGGAGAAGGAAAGAAAGCCAGAATGAGCATCTTGCTTACAAGAAGAAAAATGCTGCACCTCAACCCTCTCAGTCTCTTGAAAAAGAAATCAAAAATGCCTCTTATGAAAAGTCTCTGGTCCTGCTATCACTGTCCTCTTCGTTGCCCCCCACCTGTAACCACAACTATTCCACATGGATGCCCCCAGAGCTGTTACTCAGGGAACTTTCTGTGCTCCTAGAGAACCTGTTTGAGCTGCTGTCAACATCCTCTAGCAGCAGAGAGACAACTTAGATTTATTGACTGAAGAACATGAATTCCTGTACCGCCATTGGTCATGTCTGAGATGAGCAACCAGATTAACTAACCTTTACATAAACCTCTTCTGACCATATGTTCGTTTCCATTTTATGTTTCATGAGAGGTACTATGCTAAGAAATCTTTTTTCTCAGCATGAAAAAGAACTATGTAAACCCACTTTCTTTGGGAGCATTGCAGTATGTTCAGCTGAGCATATTGTAATAATTCACAGCAGTTGCAGTTGCCCACCAGCTTTTCCTTGCATCCTTGCAAAACAACAATATTAACTAGGTAAAGGACTACATCACTGGTTTTGAAATTACATTATGGACTTGCCAGTTTGGAACATTTGTTTTTAATTAAAAAAAAAAAAATCTCACTGCACTGAAGATGTAAAGAAAAAAATGGAACAATATGACACCATAGTAGATAGGGGAGAAATCTTTTTCTGGTATCAGATGTACTAAGCAGTATCCCAGCAAAATATACAGGATGTACCTTTGTCTGGAACATTGACAGTACTTCATGAGATGAGAGTCTGGGATTACAGAAGCATCTGGCAGTGGCTTTTAAACAAACAAAAAACAACAAACTCCCCCAGTTTTGTTTTTTCATCTTAATATTTAGGAGTTTTGTGATGTGTGGACTGAAGTCCTAACATGACATAGACACTGATGTGCGAAGTTTCCAGCATGTTTTTTGAAAAGTATAGATAAAATCAGCCTGATCTTCACTTGAATTCTACAAGTAAATTTCTACTTTGATACTGTTTGGAGTTCCTGTCAAGTTTTGCTGAAATTATTTGGGGTTTTTAATGATGTAGAAAATCATGCACAGTTTTTTTTTCAAATACTCTTTAACACCATTCTTACAGTGAAGGTTCATCTGAATAGTTCCACTGAGCCCTGATCTGCCTGAAACCACCTTACCATACCCATATTTCTTGCAGGGCTGAGTACTATGCAAGGGTCTAAACTCCACTTACAGCATTTCTTTTTATCACCTAAACTCTTCCAAAGCTTTAAGAAACAGAGGCAGTGATAACCAGAAACCTGTTGAATAGGGAGTAGGGGGCACGTTTATTTTTCCATATTCTGTGGTCAGAGTAATGCAATCAGAGTTTCAACACCTGCAAATAAAACATAAAAAAATTAGTTTATAACATATGTTAATGCCTTCCAGTATCACAGCTATTAAAGAAACATATCACAGTGAAACAGGATAATTTTCATCAAGAAAATTAACATTCTTCATTTACAAGTGTTGGGAGTTTTTTTATTCTTTCCACCTTATATATTAAAAAAAGTCCCAGTTATTGCTATTCAAGACAGATTTGTAGTTTGTATTTACCATACAGCTTTTGTTAACGTCATCTCTCAGGGACACAAATCACCAGGACTAAGCTATGACAATGAGCAATGTGCATGTGAAGTAACTGGGCAATTTTCAGTGCTTAGAGTTTCTCACACCCAATGTAAGTTCGTCCAGAGTGGTAGTGGTCTGCTGTCCCATGTGAAGTGGGATAACAGCCGCTGTCCACATGTCAGCATCACTGAACACTGCACTGCAGCCACTACATTTGTATTTCATTTAGTCAAAAATGGCATTGGCATCAGGAGTGCCTTCTGATGTAGCAATAACTCTTAGGTGCAGCTCCGCTGCATCGAGGTAAAGCCACCTGCGAGGAGGGCAGGCAGCCCAACAACTGCTCCCTGCTCCCGGGGTTCCAGGACAAAAAGAAAACATCCGCGCTTTATTAATTTGATAATAAAATAATACTCTTACACACAGTGAATTGTCTTCGTTTAGGGAAAGAACAAAGAAAGTTACTTCTTTACCTATTTTTTATTTAATGATAAGATGTTATTTCCTGCATCTTTATGCAAATATTTTGCATTTTGAATATGCATCATGAGTATCTTTTGAATACTCACTGAGCACTCCTTTAAAGGATGGTGATGCTTTTCCATTTCTGATAGCACTCCGCGGGCATGAGCTGAGAGAAGGTGCGTTTCCCGCAGCGTGAATCAATCCCGCGGGAGTTTGGGGAGCCGGAGGCGGCGGCGCGGGTCCGAGCGCCGCTGGTGCCCACGAGGGGCCGCACTCGCCCGACACTCCCGGCACAGCCGCTGGGACTGCCAGGGCTTTGCGGTAACCTGAGACGGGACTAAACAATAGCTGCACAGTTCTGGTGTTTCTCTGGAGTTTATACTTTACTGTATGCTTTTCATACACAAACGTCTCCAAACTAGACTAAAAAAAAATTTTAAAAAAAGGTTGGCACAGACAGATTTAGTAAGAACGAGCCACAGCATTCTCAGAAAAGTAACAGCTCCTCTCCTCGTGCTCTTTTCCAGTTCACCCTTGATCGCATTCCCAGAAGCCGTGAGGTTAGACAGTCTTGGATCTCCTCTGTGGTAACAACACTGTACTCCATACTTTACTCTTTTCCTCTGACCTACAAACGGAAACCAGATTTGGTAGGTAAAGAAAATTTTAATTTATTGAGAATTTGCTAATCCCCATTATAAAAGCACTTGGAATATCAACACATTGCAGACTGCATCTCATATGTATGCTTAGATTTACAATTCACAGGAAAACTGTTTTTAATGTTAAATTAAATATAGCAGCAATACATCAAGAAAGAACAGGTTGCACTGCTGGTGAATTAGAATAACAAATACCAGTTTTCCCTCTCAAAGTTTGCAAGTAACATCAGAGAGTCACTCCCTTATTATGCTGGCAGAGCTAGCAAAAACAAGATTGCTGCTTCCTGATAATATCTCTTCAGGATTGCAGCAGCACAAACTATGCCTGAAAGCCTGGTTATCCTGTTGGCTGGACTTGCTTCTAAAATGGTATGACCAGTCTGGCACAGGCAGGTTCAGACCAGCACAAATATATACAGATTCACTTCTTGTGCTTACATAGACTTTTGAGCTACAATGCATATTTATTTAGTCTTTGGCTGACTGACATTAATTATCTCATCTAATGACAAAAAGCATCACTGCTGAAGTAGCAACTCCTCAGCACTTTAGTAGCTTTTTCAGGCTGTTCAGAAAACTGCACTCTCATGCTAATTACACTTGTTTAAAAATGTTCCACACATTTAAACAAGTCAGAAGCATTCAGGGTTGTCAGATGGTAGAACTACAATGGAGATATTCAATCAATAAAGTTTTACGTTAACATAAAAGGTAGTGCACTGGTCTCCTAGCTTTAAGTCTTACAATTCTGTAAGAAAAAATTTGGTTACAGCTGGCTTCTTGCTAGAGTTGATGTCATCTTAAAGAGTCAGTAACCTAAGCTTGAGGGTTTTTAAAAAAGCATTATTTTAGCAGAACTTCAAATTAATATTTTATGAGGTTTAAAACATTTTAATGAAACATGTAAAAACTAGTGCAGTTACAAGGTATTTTTCATAGTTTAGTAGTAGCATCTCTGCATGCAGAGAGGATACTTGTAAAGAGACTGTTTAAAAATCCCTCTGCGAACTGTATAGCTAATTCTAAAGAGGCTTTTTTATGTTTGTGATATTTTGAATGTTTAGAGAGGCTGCTGTGAGTAATTTGATCTCATTTGCTTCAATAGTACTGATCAGTTCCCGTCAGATCAAAAGCTACTTGCTTGCTGGAGTTTTCAAAGCAGTTTAGTGTGCAGAACAACAGAAGTAGGTTTTTCTGCAGTTACTTTTTTTCAAGCCTATTTTGAAAGCTGGAGATCAAATGGGGAGAGGGGAGAAGGTGGCATGCTATTCTTTCTACAGTGATTTTGATTGGGGCAGGGGTAATATTCAAGTTTGTTTACATGAGCAGACAGAAAAATGTGAGTAACGTATTTAGTAATCACTTTGCTACACCACTGTGTTAGGTTAATGTATATTTATTTTTTACTTACTGCAAAAGAAATTGACTGGAAAAATATCACTGCGTAGCTTAATATGGGAAGCAGGAAGTTACTAATCTAATTCTATGTTTTCTCTGTTCACCAAAGGAATTTAAAGTGACAGTGAGATTTACACATAGAATTATTAGAAGTGGTGTTGGAGTTGATAAACTGTGATAAGCTATCAGGAGACTAATGTTTTTGAAAAACACTTGCCCTTGTAAAATTAAGGATACATTTTAGCAAGGCCTTTAAGCCCTTTGCAGCATTTAAAGTAACCCCTGTCTCAAAATGAGATCCAAAGAGTCTTCATCCATGGCTAAAGAGCTGGAGGGGAAGGCAACCCCTATTACTTTTTGTCAGGTGCTATTATCAACCACAGTAGTAGCTGGCAGAAGCATCTCTGGCATTATGGCAAATCATGTACCTCTTGAAAGCTGCTTACATACTACTACTTGTATGCATATCTTAGTTTAAGAATTCTGTAAAATACAATAACTCGGAGAGCTGCAAAGATTTTAAAACACTTATCCGAGGAGTCTGATTCAGGGATTAAAATGCCTCACATTGCTAGTGAAAAGACTGTATGGTATGTGAAGCAACTGGTAGTATTTAATTGCCTTTCAACAAAAATGTTTGCAGTGAATTAAAACTCACTGTACACTTGGCAAAATGTAATGCTTAGTAATGTAAAGAACTAGAAAGGCTGGGACAAATGCTGGCATTCACAGGACTCATCTATAACTTTTGGCATGGAAATCAACAACCAAGTTTAGAAACAAGCACAGTGTTACATCATGCTGAGAGCTTCATATTTTTAGACAGTAGAGCTTACAAAGGCTGCTGTACATTTTCAGTCTAGACAGTGGTTGTGTTTAACTGCAGGAGGGAAGGACAACTTTGAGTTGCTTCTTAGTCATTTGTATGTATGAGTGATCCCCAAATCCTTACACTTGATTTCAGGCTTTTCAGAAATATGTGTATGTATGAAGGAATGACTGAAGTCTTCTCTAGGTACCCTAAAGCTAGAAAAACACAGAAATGTTGCAGTTGTCAAGAAATGCAGGACAAGAGAAGTACTGCAAAGGGAGCCCAAAACCATTAGGTGCACAAAGGCAAGGTTTAAAACAGATATGCTAGTTAAGCCTATCTGTGGGGTGCAAATAGCTGCAGAAGGGAAACAGCAAACCCAGCTGCACAGGAGTTACTCGATGTATGCTTTACTTGATGAGTGCTGGGTCCCTTCTGTATCTCACACTGATCTGGCAAAGCTTCTTGGTTTACTTTGCATGAGAAATCAGTTCCATCTAACCCTTCTTCAAGACAGTAACTTCAGAAAGCGCTGAACCACTTCCAGGAGATCTTTGCTGTCTTGCAGGACTTGACCCACACTTGAAGTGGGCCTCCAGAGAGTTTTAGAAATATAAAAGTTAGCTTAGTTGTGCAGCTTGAGATCATCTTCAGGAGGCCCATTTCTGAGTTATGAGCATCTGCGCTCTGCAAAGTTAAGTCCCTTTGGAGATATTAAGCCAAGTAACAATTAAGATGTCAGAAGTGATGATTGGCTTGTGTTTCTATAGCCAAGAACTATAGAAATGTGTCAGAGTGTTTTGCAGGTGAATGTATGGTGGGCAGTTTTTACATCATCTGTCTGCCTTAGATAGGCTTCCTATACAGAGGCCTAAAATTCCAGGGAAGGAAAGGCTTGTGCCAGCACACACTGCCTACACCTACCTTCCTCCAGAAAAGCTTTTCAAACCATTCATCAGCTGCAGCCAGACTTAGCATGCAGTCTCAAAGATTGCAAATTCCTACCATGAAAACAGATAGCTGGTCAGAGAAGAGAGACTTTTATTGTCTTAATTGAGAGAAAGGCTAAGAAGAAACATAAAACCAGAACAAGATGTTATAAGATATGTTATCTAGAAAAGGATGTAAATCCTTCGTAGTTACAGAAAATTAGACAGGCTGCACAAAGATTTTTCCCGAAGATAAAGAAAATTACTGCATCTTACACAGATTATTTGATATACAAGAAGGACAAAACTAAAGTTACATCTTTCCTATAATATGCTTGAAGTCAGTAGATACAAGTTCAAAGGAAACTGGTCTTCACTTCTCTTGCTGCTTACTGAACCATTGTCCTTGGGCCAGTTTGCCAACCCTCAAGCTCGGTTTTCAGGTGATCTAGCCTTTTGTCTGGATCATGATTATCCTGGTCATTCTGGAATACCTGAAATCCAAACTGAAAACAAAGGATGTGCACCTACCACACAGCAGAAGCTGCAAAATATTGTATCCAGTCCTTGTTTTCAGCCATAGATGGGTTATGTAATTGGGTTAGTGATTTGCTGTCCTTTAATATAATTAAATTTCACCTCGAATTGTGCAGAAATGCTGCATAAAGCTCCATTCATTAGTAGGTTGCACATCCTGGACCCTTAGGACCAGACTTTTTTTCCTTTTCTGGGGACACTTCTCGAGAGTTCCTACTGCCTCAGGGCTCTACAGAGCCTGAAATAAGTAGATATTTTCAGATGACTGCTATTTGGAAAAAACTGGGTTAAATCAGGCTAAGAAGACGGTCCTCCCACATTAGGGCCTCCTTCCTGTGGGAAGTCTGTAGTAAGTTTACATTTGCACAGCAAGTACGTGCTCTGCTGTCTCTCCCTCCCCAGCAGCTGTCAGTTGAATGAGTCTCTCCTTTTTAAACTCCTCTCTAGAAGCCTGAAACCTGCACAGCTCACCATGCTTGTATCAATCTACCTGTTCGTTTATGACTGCACATCCCATCACACATGCCTGGTCCCCTAACTGGTTAAACTGACTGAGGCAGCTTCTGGTTACAGAATTGTTCACACAGTAAGCTAAATGAAAGGAGATCATTATTTCATTCAGCTAAGATTTTCCATTCTTTGTGCCCTGCCCAAAATGTCTTAAGTTCATAACACTCTCACAAACCACTGTGACAAATAGTAAGTTATTGTCCCTTATATCACGGTTCTAATTGGAACTTTGTGGAAAGCTACAAAATCTGGGTGGTGGCGTTTTTTTCTCTATTCATTTTATAACAAGTGAACTTTGTATAATGCAATATTAGGACTATCTGCTGCATTCTTTTGTACTCTGAATCTTTCCCCAGTGTTTATAATTCTTTTGGACCAGATTGACAGTATGTCTGATCCACTGTTGTTCTTCTAGGATCAAAACAGTCAAAATAAGCAAGAGTAAGAACACTGGATTAAGACCTCCAGTGATACGAATTGTTTCATCTTAAAAGCAACCAAAGTGAAAGCATCAAAATTTGTGTTTAACTTCTCAGTGTTGATGAAAATGAGTCTTATTCACCCCTCCTACCTTGTGTACAGCTACCCTGCAGCCACAATGCAGAATTACCCTGTGCTGAGCACAGATAAACATCTAAAGCTATTCCAGTCAGCTGGTCCAAAGCTGTGTTGTAGCTCTGCCCTTTCTGTGACTGCTCATTAGACATGCCTATAGACACTCCTCTTCAGAGGGAGGACAGAAGTAACAGTAAAGATGAACTGAGATCTTAACTTAGATTTAAGGAGTCATTTTTAGACGTAAAAGAGTCTTAACTCGTCAGCTCTCAGGTTCATTATGAACCTAATGAACACCCTGGTCACACTTCCTTGTATGTTACAAAGCATAACAGTCTCGCTAAATCTTAACCACTGGTATGCAGACACAGACTGCCAACACCTCCGGGTTTTACACTGTGAAGATATTTCAGGCAGGTATTTGATGCACATTCTTGCTATACCAACTTCAGTGATTAGGCAGTAGCTCAAGAGATGTTTTATGTACATTTAAATGTCATGTTTAGTTAACCTAAAATACTGCTTTCAAGCTGAAGTTAAACGAATGCGCGATTAATGAAAGATACACTGAGATTTGCAATTAAAGGCACATTTTAGGCCACTGTTAGTAACATAGATGACTATATTTGAAAGTCCTTGGATTTAATTTCTCCTTTCGAGTAGAAGCAGGCTACTAGAGTAAGCAGTATATAAAAATTATTGTAAAGAGGCTCTAAATGGTTGGATGGTGTTTCTCATGGTGACCAAGATGATGTAGTCAGGTTCAGATTCAGCCAAGGTGATGTTGCTGAAAGCCAGGTAGTACCTAGTGTTGTAGCTACAGATGTAGTTCAGTAACTACCATTTCACTTACGTGGCAAAGGCCTTTTGCTGAATTCTTTCATGACCAACTTTTTCATCTACACTAAGTCAGATTTCCTCTACTTCCTACTAATTTGTCAGCAGCAATAAACCACATACCCACTCCATAGCAATGTAGGTAGGGAGTCAGTGTATTCTCCACCCTCTATCTGCTTTGGTAATCTTGTTCTTTCTTAACCAACCTTCTATCCATCTCCCACAGTTTCTCAAAAGACTCAATAGTTGTTTGTTGGTCTCACTGACAGACTGGGTGTTCTTGTAATGTTTTAATAACGAACACTAACATTTTCACAGACTTGAGCCTTAGTACCAGTCTCACAGCTGTCATTTATTATTATTTTTAATTGATCACTCTGTGTTTCTCATTTTACATTTGGCAGCTAGGCTGGAAAGTATGCTGGTGGAAACTACCACTCCAAAGACCTTTTAATCCCAATGACAGACCTGTCACCTGGCATACAGGGGCAGTTAGGTAAGGTGCCTAAGGTTAGACTCCTTAGAAAAAATTAAAGCCTGCATGTTTCTTTAGGCATCCAAATGAAGGTTCTCAAACCTTCCTCACTAAGCTGTTGCCTAACTTCTGACACTCTTAATGACCCCAGTCATATCTTTTCTTTTCATCAGTAAAGCCCTTGGGCATACCCACAAGCAGACCTGAGCTGTTTTAAGTCTTTACAGTGTCAAATAGCCACATGCACAGCTAATCTCCTGTGCTCTGCTGAAATCCAGGAGCTTCCCTCACTACTTGTATGTGGATGCTGATGCAAATCACATCAGCTGGGCCTCTTCCCTTGTCTCTTGCCCCTGAGGACAATGCGTTAGTAACTCTGGGTCAGGCCTAGAAGGCAGGAGTGACAATGCCTAATGCTGTTATGATTAAATCCTTACATCTGGTTCCTAGTGGTTTTGCAGGAGCTCTCCTTTTCTCCTATAGAAAAATCCAATAGGGAGGATTTTCCTTTCTCTCTCTCCCCAAACCTTTATAAAGTGAGAGCTGTATAAAAGGTGATGCTTCCCAATCTATTTCATTCTATGATGAAAGTAATACTCAGAAACAAAGAGAACCCTAGCTGTGTAGGGTACTGATTTAAGTCCTTGCTCTTCTACTTGTCTCTTCCCCACTCTGGCATTCACTAACCTTATTTATCCTGGTAGGTAATCTGCCTGTAGAACCACACATGTCTCTGCTTGTTTTGAAGAGCACCTCACTTACAGGGTGTATTGTATGACAATAACAACAGCCACTGTACCAATGAGGTCCAGAGGTGAAGGAGAAAGGTTTTCATGGCAATGCTACCAGCTACAGCTGCTGACCAGCCCGAACACAAGCTGTTGCTGTAGGACACTGTAACTTCCTTCTTGCACCCCTGATGATTCAAGTGCTTTAGACAGTAGAAGTGTAGCCAGGTATAATTCAGTTCTACCTTAATTACCTGATTTACATCAGACTACACAGCTAGTTTTATGGAGGTTTTTTTGGCCTACCTTGCATTCTGCAGGTAAGTTCAAACAGCAGATAGGGTGTGAAGTTTTAGCTGTTTTTTTATGCAGGTGGTGGAGGAAAGTGAACTGGATAAGATCTTGACTCTTCAAAAAGAATAAACGAGTAGGTAGTTTAATGACCTTTCTATTGTTCAAACAGAACCTGAAATTCTTCTTTCTCCCTATCAATAGCAATAATAAGGAACTGTTGAAAAAGGTTCCTGCTTTTTTTAAACCATAAAAGGTATTAACAATTCTAAGCTAATTTTTCTCAAGGTTCAAAACTTGAATTTTCAGACATACTAAAGGGCAAGACTAGCAAAAGCTTCAATAACAACACTCCCTCTTAACATGCTTAAGTATTTGAGCGTGAAGTTTTCAAAATAGTAATATAGTATTAAAACCAAGCAAGTGTTGGTGAGCTCATGAGATGCTGTAAATTACACAGCAGAATACAGATCAATTCATTGCAGATTCTCTCTTGTTGTGCCACAGGAACAACCACCTCCCTCATCAAAACAAAAAACACACGAACAAAAACATTCATTATTCCTATAGCATAGGAATACCTAATGGGTTTTTTTCCCTACATTGTTAAAAAGTAGGCATTGCATAGCAGTTTAAAAAGTAGGAGTTGCATATACCTGTGTGTGTATATATATATATATATATACACACACATATATATATATATACACACACACACATATATATATACACACACACACATATATATATACACACACACACATATATATATAATTCAGTTAAACCCAGCTTTGGTCCATTTTGTATCACTCCACTTGCCTTTGCCTCTTTCAGTAGCTGTCTATCACCACCACCTCCTATTCCCTTAGTCCTGTCTCCAGTTGTTCAGCACTGTGGAGTAGGGAGCAATACCAGAACGAAGGAGGTCCAAGCAGTGTCCTAAAGGTGCTCCAGGAGGTAGCTCCATGCCTGGTAAGCAGCACGATCTTCAGTTCACACATGCACATCCCCCCAGCAGCAAACTGCATTCCCACACTAGCATCCTCCCCAGCCCCAGGGAGCAGGGCAGTTTCTCTGCTCTTGACCAGGTGACAAAAGGCCAATCTCTGCAGAAGTCATTAAGAAGAACAGCAGGTGTTGCCAGTTTCCTATGCAAAGCAAAACACAAATTAGTTTTCCACTTTCTACTAAGTTTAGGGGGACTTATGTTGTCCTCCTTTTGATTGTTGCAATTTGGGAACATAACAGAACACTTGTTCTTTAAAAGATATACAGCAATTGTATGTTTACGAACTTATGAGAAAAACTGCAAGTTTTCTGCTTTACTCATTTTTGCTTTAACCAGTGACATTTAATCCCAGTGAAGCTGCAAGCTCTGCTTTCAGTATTTTCACTGGTAAATGTCACTCTGCTACAGTGCTGCATTCACGAACTCTAAAGTAGCTTTTATCAGCAGTGGTGCCGTGTGCCAGTGTTCCCAGTGTTCCCAGCAGTTCCCAGACTGCTGGCTTAACTTATTTTCTTTCAACAGCTGTGGAAAATATCTGAAACACAAAGGCAAGAGCTATTCCATTTTTATATAAAAGTGATTAATAGGAAATTAGATGCATAGAGTTGTTGAAGCTAAATGTTGTATTCTGATCCTTCTAAACCTCCAGTAATATACAGCTTGATTAGTTTATTGTGCTGTTTAGAGTTTGGTTAGATTGAATTGGAAGTGAATTTTAGTGTGTAGGACTTAGTTTCTAGACCTAGCTGTGAGCCCAGGCAGCCAGTGACTAATTTAACAGTGAGCTGGACATTTCCTTGCATTAGAGGTGCATATAAATGGTGTAGAGAGACCTGGAGCACTGGCTTCTGGAACAATTCCTTACAGCTTCTTGGCAGCAAAGTCGGAATCCCCAGTGACCCGGAAAGTCCTTGGACACTTGCAGCTCAAGAGGTCACAAAAGTGACAAAAAGTTGGTTGTGCCCCTTCTTTCCCCATTTCTGCTGCCTTATTAAGGAAGGCTGAACTCAGAGATTTTTGGAGACATATCTCATGCAACACAAATATTCTACAGGCAGCCTTGTAGCTAAAGTAAATAGATACGGAGGGAAATAGATAATTGTAAATAGATATTTTAAATAGATATTTCTTGAGGAAAACACCCTCAGTAGCTGCTTGACCTTGTAGAGACCCTGGTCCCTTCTTGTCCAATAGATTCCTGCCTCTTCCCCACAGCATACTGATGATTGCCATGGGGTTCACTAGGAGATACTGGTATTCTGCTGGCAGGGAAAAGCAAAAGCCTTGCTCTTTTCAAGGTGTAAGACATCAATCATTCTCCAGAATTTACTTTTGAATAGTGTTTTGAAATTCACTGGTAGGAGGGCTCATCTTCTCATTTTTAAGGAAGGCTGTGGATGAGTCAGTTCCTTTCCATCATCCTTTCCAGTCTGTGTGCTGGCAGGAGCTGAGCAGCAGCATTTCTACCTTACACCTTCTGCAATGGTTCCTCTTCTTTATAACATACAGATTTGTTTTCTCAGAAGTTTCCCCTGTATTCCTTGAAGAATGTATGATGTTGGGCTCCAAGCAGAAGGACCACTGGTCTCCCTTCCTGCTGGCAGTGTGAGAGGGAGTAAGTAGGACTGGTCAGACCAGATTTTTGGAGGGGAATCGCCACTGCAATTGCATCTGCACCAGTTCTAGGTAGGACATGTCTGTAGACACGCACTGAAGGTTAACTGAAGGTTAATTTTTAGTTCTGATTTACAGATCACAGGCCCCAGTTCAGATAGGGATCTGTTTGTCTGTGGGCTTCAGCAGGTTTATAGCAGTCTCTTTCAGGGGCCAGTTCCTAAATCTAAGCATTTTGGGATAGGAACATCTATAATCAGAGCATTTCACATACAGAAATCCTATAGAGCCACATCTGCTTTGTCTTGTTTGAACTCATATTTGTGGAAGGGGAAAGAGCAGAGGACATGAGTTATGATCAGATCGTGTTTTTTTTAAAGATGCCAAGTCCATAATTTTCCTGATCCTTTTTCCTGCAGGCAAGTACTTTTCCATAAATCAAAGGGCATCTGAGAAGCAGCTTACAAGTTATAAACAGTCAGTAGAAGCTATAAACTGAGTACATCATATCAAAACCTGAATACAGGAGAGGTATTTTAATTTTGATTGTTGCCTGTGGAAAGTAAGGGACCAATGTCTGAGCTTTCATAGCAGATGGAGGCTAAAAGAGTGCAGAGCCATTCAAGAAGGAAGACAGCTGGAAGGGTGCCTGAGAGCAGGGATGCAGAGAGAGATGAACACCAGTGATCACAAAGAAAACTACAGAAGAGAGGATGGTGGGAGACATTTCAGAGGGTTGGGTAGAGTACAGAGAAATTTGGAAATGGAAAATGATGGCACTGAGGAAAGGACAGGAGAGAGGATGGCGATAGAACAGAGAAAGGGCTCAGGGAGCTGTGAAGATAAAACAATATGTGTACTCCAGGTAGCTCTACTAAAGGAAAGGGAAAGTGGAGTTTCTGTTCAGCAGTGGTGCACATTTTTGTCCGTTCACTTGAAGCTGAATTTTAAATAGAAAATCAGCAGTTATACTGTATATTCAACTCACAGAAATAGTAATTAGTAAATAATTTATTGGGGCTTTAAGTGCTTCTTATGCACTCCTCTGAAACAGCCCAGCTTCCACAGGGATGCTGGTGGGTTTTGCCTGAGGACACAGGAGAACACATTGTTTCCTATGCCTTTATTTTCACTACAGCAACAAATGTTATTACAAGCAGAGATACCTAAACATGCCTTAAGTTACATTTCACTAGCCATGTACCAGTATTGCAGTCAACATGCATGCAAATTAATCAAACTTTCCAGGAAATACGACAAAATGCATCATTTAGTTCACAGATATGGAAAAGTTTCTTTGAAATGCAAAAAGGCAGCATGTGTGGTTGGTTTACGTCCTTACTCACCAAGCCAAATGTATAAAAACCAGATCTTCATTCTCAGTAGATTGTAGAGTAGGATTTAATGTCCCAACATGGATGTACTTGAAATCAGGTTCAGCAGGAGGTTTGAAACCACAGTATATTACTCTGATTTCAAAATTCTGGTATGCAAAGTTGATGTGTTCAGCTTCTTAGCTATATAATACAAAAATAATACAAAATAAGTACGCCATTGCAAGTTTCAACTTCAAGTATCTGTGGATGTTGATACCCTAAACTTTCAAGATTAAAATTGCATACAGCATGTTACTTGCAAGGCAATTTGAGAAAACATCAGCAAAGTCTTGCATTAATAAACAGTTCAATTAAGATCAACAATAAAATCAGAACATTTTTAGAAACAGTATTACAGTCTGTTGATTGTGGTAAGAAAACACAGCGTTGCAGTCATCACATCCCCAAGCTGGCTTTCTGGGGTGATCAAGGCAAAGCATAGGTGAGAGAATTTGGAACTCTGTAGCACCAAAGCTGTTGCTTTTAACAAGATCCGAGTTTATCGGTGGGATCTTGCCACGAAGCAGGAAGGGAAATGTTCTGAACTGATTGTTACAGGCCTGAAGCAGAAACTCAGATTTTTCCCCCACTAGTATAATATCTTTCACAAGCTGGTGAACTTGGAACAAAAAAAAAAAAGGGGGTATAGGGCCATGCTTTAATAAAAGAACTCTTTATTTCCATGTAACCCCAGCTGTGCAGAAAAGTGCTGATTACATGGTAGTATTTAAGTTTAGTAAGAAATTTCTTGCCTGAAATCAATTTTGATACCAAGTGGAGTGCCTAATATACTCTGGTTTAAACCTTTTACTTTTAAGCAGTCTGTTTTTCAGTTGAACAATGTCTAAAATTAAAAGAGTACTTTATTTTATTGTTAATATTTATAAGTAAATTTGAGATCCTCTGTTCCAAGGACATGACATGCTTTTGCCAAAACACCTTCCTCCTGCATGCTCATAACTGTGTCCTAGTGCTTACTAAAAATAAAAAATAAAACCTAGTCACACCTATCAGCTAATAGATTCTTGTGGAGGTCCTAATTCATCAGCACATTTTTGATCAACTCTGAAGTGTTTTGCTGACTTAAGCCAAGATTTAAGAGGTTTATAACTGGATGCCAGGTTTAATCCTAATTAAATTTCTTTGGCCTTATTATGTGCACGGATTTCTTGACTGATATTGATACAACACAAAGCTGTGACTGAGAGTAGAAGCTGTTTTGGTTGTACACCCATGAGTCAAGGAGCTGTAAACTTTTCCTTCATCGAGATAACCGTGCCATCTCAGAGCTCTTTTCCTCCATGACATGTAAAGAAATACGGTATTTTTGATAGCTACTTTGAAATAATGTCTTTCTTTTGCCCCGCCCCCTTTTTTGTATTCACCTGCCTTTTCTGGTTTTTTTTAACATCTTTTGAAACATATTTTTTTGTGTAAATGTAATGTTAACTGAATATACACACTTCTAATTCTTTACTGTATGAAAATACTCATTATTTACTTTTGTAATGTGTTTCATCTCTTTTAGATATTGTGCAATGGACCAGGAACATGTGTTCCTGTCTGTTTATCTGCTTTTCTTCTTGGCCTTCTACGAATAAAGAGAACAACCATTGTGTATGTAGAGAGCATCTGCCGTGTGGAAACTTTATCCCTGTCTGGAAAGATTCTTTACTACTTTTCAGATTATTTCATTGTTCAGTGGCCTGATCTAAAGAAAAAATATCCCAAGTCAGTATATCTTGGTCGAATAGTGTAACAACAGAAGAAAAGCTAAGCTTTACCTAAAATAGACTCTGCAAGCTCCTCACTCACATGCCTGTAGTAATTTATTTTCAAGAATTCCTGTTAAGAAATTAGGCTGGTACTGAAAAATGAGACAATAAAGATTTCTCTACATTTAAGTAAAATTTTTGTGTAGTTGTATTTATTGCTATCATGTAGGTCTGTTCACCAATAACCCAGAGGGGCTCTAAGTCTATGTCTTCAGCTCTAGGTCTCTTGTTTTCATCTAGTTTTCCTGCTATGTGAATGGTAATTTTTGTCTACAAATAAATATGGGAATTTGTATGAATGTAACATTTCCTGAAAGGAAACTTTGTGTCATTTTAAAAATTGTAAGCAACAAAGTCTTTTTCTAGCACAACAGGCCTTATTTCCTTTATGCTAGCAGTGAAGTCCCTTGTGAATCCTTAGAGTATAAAGGAAACAGTTATATTAAGTTGGCTTCATGACAGTTTGTACTTTGCAGTCTTCCAAAACCCCCCAGAGCATTAAACCAGTATCATTTTTCCTCTGGTCTTGTCAAAGCTGTCCTTATAATCTGTTGTGCACCTCTTGGAAATTGTTGCTCACTTCTTAAGATAAATAAAAAGGTGACAAGTGTCATGCTACAGGCACAATACTTACCAATTTAAGAAGTACTTTCTTCAAAGCTTGTGTGCAAAAAGCCGTACCGAATCTACATCAAACAGAGCAAAACTGTCAGCTGGGGAAATTGAACTGGTTCAAGCTCTAAAATAGAGAAAAAAAGCCAGTAATAAGGGAAGGAACAGAGTTTCCCTCTTTTTCTGACACAGTGAATTTAACTTTCAGTATATCCTGTTTTCTCATTTCAAGGACCTTACTTTCAACAGTACAATATAGACTTACACACTTTGCCATGAAAAATGGTATCCCATACATTGGAACAACTTTTAAAAGGTATTTTGTTGGCAGTAAGTGTGTGAAAGCATATTCCAGCATTTCACATTCATCTGGCAAAATGTAATTCTACAACTATCCCACCTATAAAGCGATATAAACACATCTGTCATCTGTACACACACAGAGCTGTGTGGCTGGCTACAGAAACATAAACAAAGCAAAAAGCTCAAAGAAGAGTAGAAACGCCCTCCAGAGTGCACAGCCGGGCTGCTGAAGCCAAGAGCAGCTCCTCACACTGCCAAAGGAGGAGACTCTCGGAAGCCTTTCCTCAGCATCAGATGTCAAAACATTGCAGCAGCTATTCTGGTAGGGAATGGGGGTGGAATTTAGCTCAACAGAAACAATGGTTCCTGCTGTTAGGAAACAAGGGTCCAGAGGAATAGGCCGCTTTATGCAGAAAATCATTAGAAATCATCAGAAAACATGGTGCAGAAAACGACTGTCATGATACTGCAAGGCCCTGTGCAGGCCTGTGGGGAAGCCAGCTGTTATAACCTGTCCAACAGGCTTAATAATCCTCTGCATAAGTAGAGGCCCTTGATGTGGTCACATGTGAGTTCAGAACAGGGAGTTTTTGTGGGTTTTAACCAAGATTATGTCTGAAATTAAAGAGCAGTTAATAGGTTAAGGCTATGTGAGAAGGACTTTGTGCAGCACATACTGAGGTCCTTGAAAATGACTTGGTTGAAGTAAATCTGATGTGTCCAAGGGCTATTTTCCCCCTGAATTGGAGTGAGGACTATTTTATCATGACTTTCTGCACAGTTGCAGATGGTTTGATAAGTTGGAGGTACACTGGACTTTATTATGGCTAGTGGTAGTTTATTTTAGATCAGTGCTTTCTCTCCTGAATCCTGCTTTCTGTTTTGCAAGGGAACTAGAACAGAGGGGAAGAGGACAGAGGCAGCCTCTTCCTCTGCTCTGGGTGAGGGGCAGCAGCGCAGGATCAATGCCCTGAGGTTTGGAGAAGCATGAGAAGAGCAGGGCAGTGAATTCTGCTGTTCATGCAGCACCCCTGTGCTGAGCAGTGTGGCCTGGCAGTGCGGCAGGGCCAGAGCAGAGGCACCGTCCTCGTCCTGCTCGGGCTTTACACCTCAGTGAAAGCATCTCTGGCTGCTCTGGTACTCCCCCAGAGCCCTGCCCAGGGCAGGATTTGGGCTTTTGGTGTGCTTTCCAACTGCGGGTTCATAAACTTTGTGAGTCTGCCTTTGAACACTGTGGAGTTCCAGGAATTTTCTTTCACCTGTCACCTGCATGGCAATGACTACTGCTAAAAGAAAGAACTTGCCTGTTCAGACTTGTAACCTCCTTTGTAAACACTCTGAAGGTAAGAGTAGATTTCTTCACAAGAGGCTGTCCTGGAAAACTGAATTGCTCCAGGCCATCTGATGTAGAGGAGTCTCATTTTCAAGGATTTGGGAAGACTTTTCGCACTTCTCTTCACTGCCAGCCTTCTGGGGCAGCAAAGCCAGAGTGTCTCAGCCTGTGTCCCCCCAACAGCTATTCTTTACTCTGGTCAACATGGGAAACACAGGTTAAAATAGCACATATAAAGTGGTTTTTAATTCAGATAGTTGGCTATGAGAGTGTGGGACAGTACCCATTTCCTGGTACTGCTATTTTCCTTACTGGCTCAAGTGTCTACTTGAGTTAAGGGCACTTACTTTTCGGCAGTTTATAATTAGTTCTAGCCAGTGAAAGCTTGGATTAGAAGTGACCCAGAAGTCTGTAGAGTTGAAGCAGGTAGAACTGCTCTGGAGAGCTCAGAAATGGGAAGATCACAGCCTAACTCTGACCAAAGCCTTCAACAAAACACTGCATGACAGACGTAAGAGACAGTTCAGAAAAAAGACTTCTGGCTCAAATTCTCTTAAAGGAAGTTTTGTTATCAACCAGAGTGACTTTTCCTTGAAAAGATTATCTCAAATAACTGCTAGCTCTCTCCAAAAGCACGGTGGAGCCGAAGTAAACTAGTATTTGTTATTGAGAAGCTCTTTCTTATCTTTTGTTTTTAGAAGGTGGGCACGACCAAACAGTCTATTGTTCTAGGGGAAAACTGCATTCTTCCTCTCCCAGCACGGAACAGAAAACAGCCCTCCCAGGGTCTAGCCAGACTTAAAGGTCGCTGACTGGATTTCTTAAGTTTAGGTCCTTGGGGTTTGCTATGTCTCATTTTTTCTCTTAAATATTAATATTACGGCAAACACTTTTGCATTACATACAAGGAATGTTTGATGTGAAATACATTACCTCTTTTTCTCCATTTCCAAAAGAGGAAACCATAATACCTTATATTTAAAGCAAAATGAGGAAGAAATATATTCTTAGAGAAAACAAATATGAATTTATGGAAATATCATCATCAAAATTTCCAAAGATTTTCAAAGAGAACAGAAGGCATCCAGAAATTCTCTCCCTGAATCCTAGCATGAAAGCCAAATTCTAAATGAGTTTTAGTTATCAGATTGTTTTATCTAGATATGCATTAGCAGACAAATATTAAATATTCAGAGTTGCTTCTCTTTTGACCTGATTGTCTCCTAGTGGAGAGTATATAATGTACATTAAAGACAGGTTAATTTTATTTTTAAAAAAGAGGAAGGGAAGGTAAAAGAGAAGCACCAGTTAGAAATAAAATAGCCATATAAGAAAAAGGTTGACTCTTGATAAAAACAGCACAAGAGATTATTTCTATATTATACCAGAAGAAAGCTAAACAGACTGATCTGAAAGCTAAACACACGGATCTACTTTCAGCCAGTGATTCAAATTCTTACAACTCAGCCATGACCATTCCAATAAAGTTATGCTGTTCTGTTACATTTTGCAAGACATTAAAGATTTCTGGGAACAGTAGTCAAAGTCTCAAAAACAACTTCTGAAGTTGTACTCGCACAATTCTTCAGACACCTGTTTGTCCTTGCAAAAACATCCTGTCATAACATAGGACAGTTAATGCCTTGAAACAAAAGACTGCTGTATACAAATAGTGCATAGATAATTTTAAACATACAAATGTAAGTCATGTTTGTAAAGCAAAGAGATCCTCTTAAATCGGTGCAAGGGGCCCTAGAGCATATCCAGACCCAACGTGACCACCTTTCCCAACCTCATTTTCACCTCCAAATGAGCTTATCAGTGTGCCTTAGCCAGTGTGCAGTCACAGACTGCATCCAAGCAGCAGCCAGTTTCCCTGGAGAGGGGAGAAAGTAGGATGCCAATGGGGAGTAGCTCAGAGGAGTTAGAGAGTGGCACTTGCAGAAAAACCTTTACTTTGTTTAGTGCCAAGTGCTTTCATCCAGTTAAAGACATTTTTGCCCCACACTTCAGTCCTTGGCAAATAGCACAGGAGACTCACTGACACCATTTCTCTCTAGCAACTGTGTCTCTTACATCTTCTGGATGGAAATGAAGGTTTCTAACAGACCCTCGGGTTGCTCGCAGCACAGACTGAGCTCTAGACCTTTCTGAAACTTTAATTTGACTTTTTCCAATGACCATACTTCCTGAGAGCATAATGGTAGTCTCATGACCAGTATTGTTGAAATCAATAGGAAGTACTCAGAGGCAGAGGTCATCTTGCATAAGCTGCTTGGTAAGAACCAGAATTTTGCACAAGGATTCAAGCAAACCAGTGGCTCTCACAGTAACAGCTTTGGACATTTTTCCTCTGCATTGCTGTTTCATGCTGCAGTGGCAATGGAGAAGGAAATGAAAGTGGCATATGATACATGAAGATAGACCTTTGTTGACATACTTCTTTAAACTCAGGTCACTATTCTGCAGAGTGTAACATTTCCCATTTAGAATTTCTTATATCTATTTTACTTCCTCACCCAAAAATTTTTAACATGTTTTATAATCCAGTTCATTAACTAGTCAGACAGAAATATGAATGCAACAGGAATAAGCAATCTCACATTTAGCTGTGCCAGGGATAGGCTCTAACCATGCATGCATCTATAAAAATATGCATTTGTTGATTGATAATGTGAGTTTTACACATACCTTGTGTTCTCTATGCCTATACCTGAGGAACAAAGCTGAACAAGATGTTTGAAGTGTTTATTATTCTCTAACAAGAGACAGAGTAGGGGTAATAATATTTAGCAGACAAAAATGGGGGAAATGAGGGTCTCTCTGAGGAATGTTTAATGTTTCAAAAAACTTAAAACACTTTATCAGTTAAGATATTATGCATATTAAACAAGTATATTGTAAACTGATGAATTAATGAACGGTAACACAGACTGTTCCACTGTTCCACCCAGAATGTTTCATTTGCAGTTTGGAGTGCCTTTTTTTTTCTTTTTTTTCTTTTTTTGAGGAAGTGTGTTGGGGGTGTGAGTGTTTTTAATACAAAAATCAGGTATTCATGACTGTGCAGTGAGATGACCTGGACTGTACTGGGTTTAGACAAGTGCTCAAAGAGATTTTGTATAAACTTCAGAGGAAGAGAATATTCTTAGATGGATTAAATCGTCCTTGCACTATGCAGCAAATAATTTTTAAAGGAGTCCATAACAAAGTTATAGTATTTTTTTAATATTGAGATTTAAAAAGTATTTTAGACCCTGCAGTGAAGTTGCTGTGCATAATCCTCTCCTGCCTATGCATCGGTGCACAGTAGGTTCTTAAAATCAAAAAACCCTCTACTTGGTTGAAGAAAGAGTGGATATTTGTAATGCTATATCAACAGTCAGATCTGCTCAGTTAGCATTACTGTAAATTCTACTTTCAGCTGCCAGCAGCTTGGCAATTAGAGTTTCCTGCTTTATTGTTAAACACTGCAATTGAACTCTGCTGCTTTTCATTTGTGATCCAGCTTGGGATGTCAGCTGACACTGAAATGAATGTCCTAACCTCCAATTCAGTGGCTTAAAGGATATCTCCCCAACATTCACTGCCAAGATGAAATCCAGAAATTATTATTCAGCAGCAGTAAACAGGGCCTGTTTTTGCAGGCACCCATTTGTAAAGAAGCGAGCATGACAGCTGGGAATTACAGTTAAATGTGCTTTTTATATCCACACTGAAAAGCAGAATATTAAAAGTAATGTGGCTGTATTTGTAAAGAAGCACATAAGTGATATCTTAGCAGCTCTGCATTAATACTTGTAATAATTCCTTAAAAAAGTAACTTCGTAACAGGGTGCACTAAGTCAGATTTTTCAGTGGAGTTAGATAAAAAATAAATACCTTCAAAAATTATTGGTGGAAGGATCTCCTCTCTTCTGTCACTTCTAGATAGAAGATGACCACTGACAAGCAAAGGTGATTATCTCAGAGCACATCCCAATTCTGAACGTATTTTTCATTAAACTCCAGACTAGAGATAGTTCATGAAAATCTTCATCTAACTTTTTCTTTGAATACCACTAAGGGTAGAATAAGAAGGCTGAGGAAATACAGAGAGCTGCTTCCATGTAAAGTGTTACTTTGGAAAGCTTGAACAGGTAATTCTGAGAGGAAAGAAATTATTACTGCTGCCTTGCTGCCCTAGCACACCTCCCAGCCTCAAGTTCTTTCGGGTTTATTGAAGAATCAGAATATATCACAAAGCAGTTAGGGTTTTATACTGGCTAGACTGAATTTGGTGTAATGAACATTTCTATGTGCTCATTTGCCAAGCTTTTCCTCTGAAGAAAGTTTATTATAGACTGCAGATACAACTTTATTTTGTATTTGTTTACTTACAGTTCTAACCTCCATGACCAGAATTTTCCTTTGTGTTTACAAGTAAACTTCTACTCCACCCCACAGCCCCTTTTGGAGATGGGCCAACACATGTGGGAGCTGCAGATACAGAACTGAACCATCCCAGCACTGCATTTCCCACTGCGCAAGCACACCTAGCACACACTAAGTACATCATACTGATATCACTGAGTTTCAAAAAGTAGGTATTGCTTGCATTAAAACTTAAGCAAATAATTGTTTTAAATATTAAATCTTTGTTTCAGTTTGGGAGAAAGAAAAAGAATGGAAAAAATACTTCTCCATAGCACCAAAAAAACCATGAAGCCAAAATAAACAAGCAAAAAAAAAAAAAAAAAAAAAAAAAAAAAAAAAAAAAATCAAAAAAACCCCACACTCAACATCATCTGGAAATTCTGAAGTTTTGTGGGATGCAATGCAAGCAAAAAATGGACAAGATTAATGATCTGGGATAAAGTGGCTAAAAACCCCAGCATTCTGTATTCTGGTACAGTCTCAGTTATCTGAGCATCAGCTATTCCTAATTCCCTTCTCTCCCCCAAGTCTGAATCACATCCTCTGACATGTACTGAAGTACATTAACAGTGACATGGATTATTTGAAACCTCTCTTATTCAAACAGATTTGGGATCCAAAGCATTGTAATAACTGAGTTTCCATGCCATGGTAGCCAGCCTCTGGCTAAATGCCACCGTATCTCAGCCAGTCACTCATGTGCAACACTCAGCAGCTTTGCTTCTTTGCACCATTCCAGGCCCAAAACGTCCTATAAAGCACTCTGATGATCACTTGCTATTTTTTTGCAAGTATTGTTTTGCTCTTCAAGTTATCTTAATTTCTAAGTATAGCTTTATCATGAGATTTCACAGAAGGATAATGAACTAAAGTTAACAGAGAGGCAAAAACCAGCACATTTTCTCAAGCTTGTAAGAATACCAGATTCTTGTCAGAGGTGGAAAATATTACTGACAAGGAATTACACTCATTTAGAAAATAATGCCTAGATAATTAAAATTGGAAGAAGTCATGGAATTAGGCAGCAAGGAGAAGGGTTTTATTCCTTTTTTTCTATATTAAGATTTTGATTATTAAGACTGGATTAAGGTTATTATTACTGGATAATTAACCAACCTTTTAAAATATCAGCACTGCTCAGGAATAGTCTTGTTCCAATAAGCGAGCCTGAAGACTTTAACCATCAAATAACTGATCTGTTCACAGGCCAATTGTTGTAATTATTTTGTGTTTGGCATCCAAATAAATAAATCTGAATAATGCAGCATGAAGTTGCATGAAAAAAGTTACCACATACTATTTTAAACCATTTATCTTGTGAGGTTATTATTGGGGAACACAATGGAGAATGAAGAAAAAAATCGGTGTTAACACACCAGTCGTTGAAAGACGTGAATTTGTTCAGACCTGTTAGGAGCTGTGCTGAAATAAAAGCAAGTAGAACGTGCTCAAGTGGCATAAAAATCAATTTTGGATGTTCAGAAAGGGAGATAAAGTGTTGAAATCGATCTCAGATCATGCTGAGCAGGCATCAGCCGAATAGTAAATGTAATAACTTCTTCTGCATCCTGGAGAGACAGAAATTGCTTCTTCAAAATATATATGTGAAAATTTATATTTGTATGTATAGATGGAAAGTTATAGTGGTAGCTAGAAGCCAAGAATTACAGAAGCACAAAATACCACAAAGTTACAGTTTTCTCCCTTCCCCTGATTCCCTCATAGAGTTATCCCCTCCAAAAGAGAGGGCAAAACTGACTCACAAACTTTCATAAAAGAAGAAGGAAAGTTTCAGGCTTTAAAGTCATTCTGCGTTAGAATCAATGTGTTATAATCATTAACTTTTGCATCCATTCAGAGTTTAAGAGTGGACCACTTCCTTAATACTCCGTGTTTATCATTGAGGCAGTCAGGCAGCAGCCCCTTCTCCCCAGGGCAGAGGTGCCTGTGGCGGGGTGTTCCCTCGGCTCCCAGAGCAGCAGCTCCCGTGAGGCTGAAACAGCAGCAGCTCGTGTGAAGACCACTTGGCTCTGTGTCATTACAGAATTACAGCCCAAATACAGTTTTGGCAGTAGGGCTGTGTGCGCTCATCCTCTGTGGCTCATTCCTCTGCCACGGGGAGGAAAAGTTCTGGTGTGTGCTGGTTGGTTGGGCCCAGCCTTGGCTCATCCAGGGCTGCCGAGGAAGTGGCCCGGTGAACTTCAGGAGCTACAGTGAGACTGGTGGGAAGTTTTAAGAAGAGCCATCAGAAGCAAAATAATTAAGAAGGAAAAGGGCACCCTTTTAAGAGGTGTGGTGTTTACAAGTAGCACAAAGATACAGTGCCAAGTTATTTTCCTACCAAAGTCTGCCTTAAGTAGAGATACAAGAGCTGAGTTGTTTTTTTCTTCACACACGTGAAATAGAACAATGAAGAAAGACACACCGAGTCTTGTCTGCCTTGCAAGGAGCAGTTCTGGTAGCACACGCTGTCCCTGCGGGCATTTCCTTTGTGTGGATTGCTGTAGGGTTGTTGTAGGCAAACGTCAGCGAGAAATGGAAATCTTTGCTGTTAACATGGAGTCAAGCACTTCGGCACCTGTACGCTGCTGACACGGTCTGGCTGCAAGTGTTTGAGTCCCACTGATGGAGAAGTGGAGCCATCAAATAAGAGGGAGAAAGGGCACTCTGATCCACCTGCTGCAAGCCAACAGACTGCTGTTCCCATGCTTGAGGAGCAGAATTGTAAAATATGTCAGGCATTTTGATTGCACAGCAAGCAATCTGAAGTCCTTTGTTGCCTTCTGCTTGCATACTGGTTTTAGCAAGTTACAAACCGACAGCAGCAGCAAGCCTTTCACCCAGTCAGGGAGGAGGCAGGGAGAGGCACATGACAACACAGGATCCCCAAGAGTAATCAGGTTGCTGGTAAATTATATTTAAATTTCTTTTCCATATTAGCATGGAATGTACTTCAGCATTCAACTATTCTTCTAGCTATGCCCCCACTGATAAGAATGCAGCTATCACATCTTAAGAGAAGGTCATGAGCCTCAAATAAAAATAAAAAAGCAGAAAATTCTCCCTTAAGCTTACTTATGGACAGCTAGCACCACAAGGTAACAAAAGCCCCCTATTCTCATAAAAGTATGGGGGACAAAAGATGGACATCAGTGTTAGAGTCAATGAAAAAGTGATGGACTAAGAAGCAAACATTTAGATATTTTAACAAACTGAATATATTGTTTTGGTTTAAATACAGCTTAATCTCTAAAAATACAAACATGTAGATAAGTCTTTCCCTTCAGCAAGTTATTTTATCATAAACATGAGTAACATATATGTCCTTAAAAACTAGTCACAAAGGGGAGTCTTTCCCAATGTTAAGACTGGGCTCCCAATATTGCAGCTATCAGAACTGTTGCTTAAAATCCCTTCACAAATGAGGGATTTCCACCACAACACACTTTCAAGAAAAGTCTGTGTTTGAATTTCCTTTTTTTTTTCCTACTTCAGTATTTTAGGTTTGGTCCTATGCAATTCTCTGAGCATTTGGCATCATGTGCATCTCAGAAAACATCTCCATATAAGGGAATTTACTCAAGCAACGTAGGGAAAACACAGAACACAGATATCAGATAATAATTCCATCAAGGCTGAATTTGGCCCCATGATTCTGTTTGTGGTATTTGAAAGAAGTCTCTGTACTTAGTTTTTCCAGATGTTGATTTTAAGACACTTGCAAGCTACTTTTAGGTAGAATTAATGACTGTCGAGAAAATTCTGTCTTCTGTAGTCTGGTACAGAGGAAAGAGGAGTGGGCTACAAACACCTCTTGGTGCCTGTAATTGTTCTACAAGGCAAGAGGATCTCTCATGGGGTCAGAATAGTCTGGTAAAGTAGTTGAGAGGCAATACAGCACACATACAGCATGGCATGTTAAATCAGAGTACTGAGGGCAATGCTGTATATCCCCAGAATGTTCCAAAGTAATTAGCAGTATGAACACAGCATTGTTTTAAAGTAGGTATTTGAGGTAACATTAATGAATAAACATTATACCAGCTTACCTAGGACATGCATTATTTTGAAAAGGAATCCTAATAAATGAAAGATTAGGAGCAGCTTTGGGTAGTACTAAGGCTCTTCTGTAGAGTTCTTATTTTGCAGTTTCAATGCTATTGCTAATGTTTGGTCTTAACCATCAGTAGGATTCAAGTCTTACTGGAGTCACAAGTTGTATTTATCCTACAGCAATTTTAATAACTTTAGTCACATAAGTTAATTAGGCTAAAACATTACTGAGTGTGGGTGTCACTTCCACCCTGGGACAGGCCATTTCCCAACACTGGGAGTAGTTAACACACTGACATGGCAGCCTGAGAAAAACTCCCCCAAAATCAAGAGAATTGCAAAGGGCTTAGTTAGCTCCTTGCCTCGTAGCTGAGGCACATCAAAGGGGGAATGAGCAGCACAGCCTTCCTTTGGCCTCACCAGGTCAGCACACTCACTGAGTATTCTTTTTTCTTAATCCTTAGGAGACAACACAGTTGTAAGTCAGAAATCCTGGAGCATCCTTCCCCTTCCTAAGCAGCGGGCTCTCGGCCAGCGCTGCCTTGGCCAGCTCCCCCAGTTACCTGCAGGCCAGCGAGCTCCAGCGACAGCGGCGCAGCGAGACCCCTCCTGCCTGAGCCCCCTCCTGCCTGTACCAAGGCAGCGCAACTCCTGCTTTGATTTCTGCCTGCACTCCAGCTCTTCCAAGCTCTGTAGCTCCCACCTCCTACCCAGGAACCTACTCCTCTGCTCCAGGCAAAAATCACACCCATGACCACAAACACACACAGTGGTGTATTTCTTCATCTGCTTCTACCCTGCCCCATGGCTGGTGCCACCATTCTCCCCAGTTCAGAACCCTATTCCTCTCCCTCAGACCAGCCACACCACTCAGCAAAGCATTCCTCCTTCCCTTATGCATCACCCTTTAGAGCTCATCCTGGCAAATTATCTTCCTGTATGCAGTTTAGCTCTCCCCCGCTAACTCCCTTTATCCTTCAGGGAAATCATCCCACTCCTCCTCAGCTGATCAAACCAAGGCCCTTTATCAGGATCAGATGGGTAGGAAGGAGACAATGCTCCACCTCAGAGATGGCCAAGCTCAACACTACCAGTAGGACTCAACAGTCTCCCCCCTGCACATGTTCAGCCATTGAGCAGAACAGAAATCAAATGTGTTTTTGGAAGTTTGATTGAGCCACATTAATTGTATAGATTATGGTGGAATTACACATGGGATGATTTAAATTCAGGGAGTTTAACTGGACTACACATATGCTTATAATAATTCATGTGCAAGAATATTTGTAAGATTATGGTCCATGCTTCCAAGAAAACAGACTTAGTCTCTTCAGGGCTCTGTTTTTCTAGTTTCCAACTGAAGTCATCAGCGCGTGTTTATGATATTACATGTGGTGGCTGAAGAAGTTATTACAATGTCACAAAGAGGATTATGATTTCAGGTGGGGAATAATTCTTGTACAAATCCTCTTTCCATACAAACAGCCTTAGTAATACAAAATGTGGAAAAATAGGGCAAAGATAAGAGATTTACCCATAATGAGCCAGATTGTCCAGTATGCTCCAGCTGCTTTGTAGTGCACTGATGGGCTTAAATTTGCTTTGTGTTGTCAGAGTGATGCAAAAGAGAATGTGTTTTTATCTACACTCAAATATTTCTTGTACAACCTCTTCCCCCAGGGTGTGAGCATATTACTGATCACAGAATAAAAGGCAGCAATCACCCCGAAAGATTAGTAGTTTTCAAATCAGATGTTCAGTATCAGCATAAAAACAACAAATGGTATTTGTGCCCTGCTCAGATGAGGTAAAACCCCCACAAACCACAGGATTTATTTAAGGATAATTTAAACCTAATTGTACAGCAAGAAAGTGGTAGGACTTATTTTTGTCTGCTGCTAATCAGGACCACTTTATTCCAAAATTGAGGAAACATATAATTTATGGAGCTGAGAAACTCATACCAACTGTAAATGTCTCAAACTTCCCAAGCCACTGTGTATTGCAGCAAAAATGATTGAGAGCATTAACAAACAGTGTCCTGATCCAACATTACTTAAGTCAATGGAAACATTTCCAAGGACTTTGGAGGATGTTGAATCTAGCTCTAAATCACATGTTCTCTGAGGTCATGAAAGATGAGTTTATCCCAACATGAATGTCTAAAAACTAATGAACTTTCATTATGTTTATGTGAACTGCCATTTCCCTCACCCCATTCTTCAGTTTCCTGCCTCTCTTGCACAGTTTCCTTTTCCCAATGGGTTCTTTAGGCAGTTCTGCTTCCTTTAATTAGGAACAGCCCTGGCTGTTTTCCTTAGAGGCAGTGCAGTGGAGAAGCGGTTTGAGTCGAGCTGATCCACAGCACCACAGTATGAAACAACCTCCGGGCTGCCCTGCGAGCTCCTCAGGACTGTTACAGCCCCACCACAAGTCTTTTGAAAGGGGCTCCTTGGTTTTAGATGGAGTTAGACCACTTAGCCCTGACATTTTGCTATGAAATTGAAGCACAGACCTGTTCTCTCAGTGGGATACCAAGTAGGTGGGTGAGTAGGCCACAGCTCCAGCAGCCAGCCTTAGAGCCTGCTGTGCCTTATCCAACTAGTCCTACCAGTGGATCATCTTAGGATATTTATTTTCAAATTTGTTAAAATGTAACCGTATTTGACAGTTTGCTTTAACACTGAAGGAAACACACTGCTGTATTTTTGGGTCAGGACTTCACTCAATGGACCAAGTGTTCACTGTGTACTCGCTTTCCAGAGTGGTCTCAGTGCCGAAGCCAGCCGTGGTCCACCGCTGGCTCCCAGGAACGAGCGCTCCGCGGGCTGGATCCGGTGTAATCCCGCTGGTATGCCCAGCACGCAAACCTCGTGTGTGCCCTGTGCCTTCCGCAGCGGGACGGAACTCCCACGGCTCCCCAGCGGCCGTGTGTTAGTACACAGCGCAGCGCTGTCTGTCAGTGCCCTAACGCCGCGGGGATGGGAGTGACCCGCACCGAACTCCGGAGGTGCTGGTTCCCGCAGGATCCGTGCCCAGGAGCACGTGGTGCAGAGGAACTGTGAGATCGAGACGAGCGTGAGCCCGTCGTCCTGCTACATACACTTCAATCTCACTTCGACGACTTGTGCGCGTCTTTCCTCCCGCTTGCTCCGTCTCTCAGCGTTGTTCCAAGTTTCCTGATATTCTGTAACCTTTTCAAGAAATTTCACAAGTAGCTCAGGCCACGGCACAGCGCAAGAGAGAGGTTTGCACGAGCGGCCGAGCGTTTCCCCAGCATCCAGCCCTGCCCGCCGCGGCCGGCCCCGCTCTGCCCGGGCTCCCCGAGCCTCCTCTCCG
>VWZT01001704.1:289542-342720 GCA_013397055.1 Pachycephala philippinensis
TGATAAGAGGAAAAACCTTTGCAATAAAAATGACACCGCTGAACAAGTGGGGATAAGTTGGTGCTCAGTGTCTTTATTCACAGGCTTAAAATCTAAACGTGGTGTTTAATAACCGGGTGTTTCACACGCATGTCTGGTTTCAGGCTTCAGCAGATCCCCAAATCCTGTTTTACTTGTAGCTGAGTAGAAAGGAGAGCAGGGAGAAAAGAAGTTCCTTTAAACATTGTAATTTATGCTTTACAAAATAACATTTTTCTTTTTTTTTTTTTCTTTATTGGCTTTCTCAGGATGGTTGTGGGTTCTGCTACAAAGTTTGATGACATCATGTAACCAAATGTCTTCCAGAGTGGTTGCTTCCAGCCTCTAAACTTAGTGATTTATCTACACCATTACACACTGAAAAAAACCCCAAAAAACAACCCAAACCTAAAAAAATACCAAAACGTGTTGTGTATTATTGCATGTGAATTAGGAAGAAAGTAGATGGTCTTCTACTTCAAAAATTATTGACAAAATTATGTAGGTTTAATAGTGATCCCTTAATGGGGACAAGATGGGAAGAAGTTCTTTGTTCTTTCTTTCAGTTTCTTATTGCTATCAGCTTCCTTAGGCCCTCCTGAGGAACTGTTCCGAGCCTGTGTATTAGCACAGGGTTTGAAACTGGTGTATTTCACACCTTTATGCAAAGGCCCTTCTGCTTTATCTTGCTGAGTTTTGTTTTGCTCACATTCTCTGCCTTCAATGCAAATATTGCAGAGGGATGGATGTTTTGGGGCAGCTCCAGTTTACTTGTTTGCAGGTTTCTGCTGGGCTCTTTGGAAATGTCAGTGCAGCAGTGCTATAGAAAATAATTCATGTGCACCAAAGAGGAATGAACTCATCTCCTTTCAAGAAACCCAAGCAAACAAAAAAGCCTCCAATGAACAACAAAAACTCCAGAAGAGATGTAGCTTTGAGCTTTTAGAATGTTGTTCTCTCTGTAAGAGATCAAATTTCAAAGCAGTTGTGTTATATACAGATACATTGGGTACCTCCAATCTAGTATCTTGCATGTGTTTGGGGGTTAGACGTGTGTCTGTTTATCTGTATAATTCTAGAGGATCAGCAGATAATGTCTCTGTAAAGATCAGAAATTCCTTTTTCCAGATTTTTCTGTCTCATGAAGATTTGAAGAATTAGTTTCCAACTCTTGGAGGATCAGTTTTTGCTACTGATTATAATCATGCTTTCTAAAATACTGGCCTTTGTGCAAACTATTGTGTTATGGGTTTTTTAATGTGCTGTTGGGGTAATATTTGTAAGTAGCTGTAGTACCTCCCTGCTTGAATGATAGTTAGTGTTAGATATCCTTGTTGGAAATTTTCAGTGCTGATCCCCAAGCAGTGTTTTTCTGCAGAAAACAAACAGCTTCACAGTTATGCTGCCTGAGGGTCCAGCTGTGCTGGATAAAAATATCCTTTGGTTTTGGTTTTTATTCTTTATTTTCTCATTTGACATTGTATTAGTGTTTAGAGAGACCTTTTGTTCGCTATGGTATTTGAATAGACAAATATAACGTGTCCTGATACTTTTCAAGAATTTTATTTAATTGAGGTTCAGGATTCAGTCTCTAAGCTAAAAATCTATGTCTAGTTTGGTGTTTAGGGCTTTTTTTCCTTTCTTCTTTTTTTTTCTTTTTGTCCTTTTGAGGCTCCACCCTTTTCTTGTTTTGCTCCTTACCTTAGTTCACACCAATACGGTGTCTGGTCTCTGTTAGGGATCTCTTTTCCTCATTCCTACAAAGAAAGCATGGAGTGTGTGTACTGGTTCCCAGCTGTAAGGAAACTTGCCTGCATGAGAAATGTGTAGGTAGTTGAACTAGTGTAATCCCTTTGAAGCTGATTCCCTGTTTACTTGAGATCACAGAAGATATTTGATCCAAAACAAATATTCAGTGGGGAGCCCTTTAAACTGATTGAAATGGGTGGTTTCCTCTGCAGGCAAGAAATAATTTTCTTCTTGAGCAATGGGGGAGTTTCTGCAGTATGTGAGGTTGACATAGCATGAGATGATGATGCAATTAGATAAAACTGCAAACTCGTTTTTATATTTGTCTCTGATTTATGCTCCATTGTCTCGCTGCAGAAGGTGTGGAGCAAACAGGAACATTGGGCAGCAGGAGGAGAGGTTCCAGTTCATTCAGCTGCTTCCTAGTGACTCCACCCTTCCCATGGAAATGTTATTTGTATGGGACAGGCATTTATCTTCTCCCTCCCCTTATGTTTGATACAGTGCCAGTTTCATCTTCATAAGAAAGTAAGAGTGGGCAGGAGTATGGTTTGTATGGGGAGTTAATTTTTGCATAGCATTTATTGTATGTCCCTGACTTTCCTTCTGAGCCATCCCTGTGTCAGGAAGCTGTCACTGGTCAGTACCATTTTCCAAACTTTTTAAAGACAGCAGAGTAACTGAGGTGAGTTATCCCGACCCTGCAGCTGCCACCCTGAAAGGTCGAGCCCTAGCAAGATGGAAGAGGAAGGGAAACAAACTTTTTTAGGTAAAGGCTGTTAGACAAGTGAAGCCTGTAAACAAAATATCTCCCTATTTTGCAAGTGTGCAGGAGGGCAGCAGTGTTTCCTGCTTTCCTTCTTGAGGGCAAATACAGATTAATGAAAAAGAATTGAAGTCTGTGGTGAATAATGCAAACCAGTCCTAGGTATGATTATTGTGTTCCTCTTGAAACTGCTGAGGAGAAAATTCTTGTCCTCTATTTTACCTGCTACAGGCCAAATAAACAGACTTAATTGCTTACTCCAGGAATTACTTTTTTTTTCTTTTAATAAATATTTCTATCTGGGAACCAGATTAAAATCATTAACTTTCAGATTTTTTAATTAGTGATTTAATAGTGAGATAAGTTTTGGCTGTCTGTGGTTCAGCTGTTAGGCACTCTCCTTCCTCTTTCTCACCCCTCCTTTCAAAACAGAAAAATACCCTTTTCCATTCTTAAAATGCAGCTCTTCCTACTATATATTTGCTTTACCATTCCATACTTCCTCCAGACTATTTTTCTTTAACAAACCTTTAGGTTTGCTCACCAAAGTTTATGAACTCTAGGTAAGAATGTTTGTTGCTGATAAAAGTGCATTTCTATTAATGTTATCTGAAATGATGCAATAAAAATTGAGACTGTACTGGATAAAGGCAGTGAACATTTAGGCTTTGAGAGCAGAGGACAATACCTTCTGTCATCATAAGTGACAGTATAAGATCTCTGCATTCCTTTTCTCATGCACGTAGACATCTATGTAACTTTTAAAGTAATATATTTAATTTACAAGTTTTGAATTAAATTCAGATGTTTAGTTTAAAATAAAATCAGCCTGCATGACCATTTGCATTATACAAATCTTAATTTTGTTGCATGGGGAATAAATAAAAAACCTAATATTTTGGTGCTCTTAGAAATACTGTAGTAGAAATATATACTGAAAAGGGAATTTCAGAGGAAATGGCAGAAGAATTTATAGGAGCAAGCATTAAACTTCAGTTTGCTCCAGTTAATTCATGGTTTCTGATAGTAGATCATAGCTCTTGAAGTTAACATTTCCTAGCTAAATATCAGTTTCACTGTGGAAAGCACTAAAACTTTTCTCTTTGTATCAATTTTTGTATTTTTTTCAAAGAACTATGGATTTCTTCCAGCTGGATGCAGGCATTGGTAACAGATTTACAGTTCAAGTGAACTTTATAACTTTGTACTTAATGGTACAGTTTTCGTAATTGAGTCAACAGCAAAACTGTCCATGAAACATAAATACGACAGTGGAATAATTCCATAGCTAAACTTACAATCAATCAATGTTTGGCAAAACAACTACATGCATCACTTAAAAACACATTGGTGATATAAAAAATGAAACCATCTATTTTGTCAGTTAGTCTTAAGATACATTTTTTTAATGTATCAGCAACCAATTTATGAGACTTCTCCTATTTGTTTTCGATTTCTCTGCTGGTTACTTGTTTCTGATGCTTAGTTTTACTTTGACTGACAGTGTTAAATTTCAGTTACTTGCATTCAGCAACACTTACTTGAACATGGTCCTGCTGCCCTCCACTTCCAAATCATGCTGTGTTCCTTTTCTGGGCAGACGCCTCTTGCACTTCTGAGAACATGTTTGCCACCTCAATTGCTGAAACATGAGTTTCTTGCTGGAAATTTTGCAGAGGATTTTTTTTTTCTTTGAAACCCAATGAATCACTGGCTTTATTAAACTGTAGTAACCTATTAATTTGTATTCTCCTAGTGTTAGATCCTGTGTGTGAAGAGTTCTCATACTGACTGAGAATTAGTATTAATGCAGATTAATTAGATTTTTTTGTTGTTGTTAAACAAGGAAGATAATCCAGCAGTGGAGAATCTTATCTACAGTGTTTCCACTCATCTTCATCCTTTACTGTCTATCTCAGTGTGTCTACTCTACCTTGATGTGTCTAATCCATTTTCCACTTTCACTATTACAATCTCAGGACAGGTCTGTTCTCCTAGGCATGATAAAGTGTAGGTTTCCAATTCTGTGGCTACTTCAATAGAAGCATTATTACTACAGCAGTAATAAGAGGTATGGACTGATGGCAACGGAACTTATGTAGCATTGGGTTGGTAGTTCATAGCAAGGATACATCTCTTTTTACAACGAGCAGAAGCAAGTGATTTGCCATGGAAACAGTTCTCTGGCCAGCAGCTTGGATGTTAAGCGCTCATGCCTGTTCTGCACACTTGCCCAAGCCCACAAACAATGAGACTTGCCTTCGGGAGCCCTCGCACAGCCCCACCTGGTAGATATGCCCTGTACCCAGTGTCACAGCTCGGGAGCCCCGGAGTAGGTTAAACGGATGTGTGAAAGTGGCTGCCCCAGGGACATCTGTTGCTGTAAACCACTGACACAGGAGTTAACTTCCTTTGCCCAGTGGTTTAAATCCCCAGTAAATTTTGACACTTCACTGTGAAGTTGCCAGTTGTCTTTTGGAGTGCTCAGACCTGAGGCATGGAGCAATGCAGGCCATGCTTGAACTGCGGGGCAGGTGTCACTGCCCGTGTTAAGCTCTGAGTGAGGGGTGTCATTTCCAGTTCTGCCTCTCATCTTACACCATTTTTTTCTAGGAGGAAGGTGATGAATGGCGTGGCATAGCCAGGATTAGCTCCTGCTGCCTCATGACCATTGAGGCAGAGGTGGAGCACCACACGGGTCTGCTCCTGTGTGTGGAGCAGCACAGACAGAACTGCCAGTGCTGCACCAGCATGGGGCACAAGTAAATGAACAGTGAGGATGTTTGCTGAAACTTTTGTTATGTTTAACCTTAGTAAGCACACTGTGTCTGCACTTTCAAATTAAAAGCATTTTCTGTGCCTGTATAAAGTGTATTACAGTGACCTTGTCTATAGTGGATAAATAAACTTCTAGTGAATCTTACACTGGTGATAGAAAAGCATAAAACTTGCTAAGGCTAATTTTTAAGAAGATGAGATAAGAATTGTTCATCCTTTGAATGCAAGCTCACAGTGTACCTCCTATGACTAGAACACTTCTGAAGAAAGCAAATAGAGCTTGACAGTCGTGACAATTAAATGGGATTAGCAGCCTCAGAAAATAAAAACTATGATTTGCATTACAGTAATGCTTGCTTGTTTAAAATTTACAAATGAATGTGCTCTTTGTGTGGTTTCAGAGTTAGACTTCGTTTAAAATTTAGAGAAAAATACTGATTATAGTCCTGTTGCTGAGTCAATGCCCTTAAAAGATAGATAGATGAATGCACACATTCTTGTGGGAGAGCAGCACATCACTGATTTTTGTCTCACCTTGTCTTTTTTTGACAGAACATTAATTTGGATGCTTTTTCTTGCCTGCAAATAGTTTATAATGTGCCTCGGAGAATAAAGGATAGAAACTTCTTTGTACTCAGAATTGTTAGCTTCTGTAGCTGCATAACACGGTATACACTGGGCATCTGACACGTCCTTTTAAGGCAAACTTTGTAGAGATTCCCATCCCCTATGGAACTGTACAGGAAAGGCCTTCAGTAAAAATGGGCTTGAGGCCAGGACACGTAGGGCAATTTGAAACAGATTTTTTCTAAGTGAGATCATGTGAAAATCCTTCTTTTTTTCTTTAAGAGAGACTCTTTTGCTTAAAAATGCTTTTTGTAAGTATCTGATTCTAAACAACTGTTAACTTGTATAGCTATGTTCTGCAGCAAATACTCTCTTTTGAGTAAATACATTTGGTTCTGCAGTAATGTCTCATAGTGACTTATGTCATTGTTTCTATTTAGTAGCGTTGAATTACAGTGTTTTTCTCAAAAACTGTTTTGACTTTCTTCAGGTGGGTGGTTCCATGTTTGGGACTTTTTTTTTTTTTTAAAAAAAAACCACAATAACCCTTCCCTCCTCCCCCCCCTTTTTTTTCCCCCTCCTCCTTCTCAAACCAGTTCAGATTTTAGGAGATATTTAAAGGGGAAACATAATTAAACTTCTTGCTGCTTATACAAAACACTCTCTGACCCGAAGTGGACGCTGTTGTGGCTGTGTAACTGGCAAAGGCTGGCTGGCGTTGGTGCCCCCGGAGGAGCTGGCAGTAGGGGAAGGCCATTGCAGCGGGGATGAAGTGCTGCTGTCACAGCCACGGTCTAGTGCCCTGCTTGGACTCTCCCCAGCGCCTTGCCCGGTCCCAGCAGCTGCGCCAAGCAGGCTTTAAGCCTTGGGAGCCTGAGCTTGCCCTGGTCACCGATACTCGCTTGCTCATGGAAACCAGACTTTAACCATTCAGTGCCTTTGCTGCTTCTCTCCCAAGACTCAACCCTGTCTTCTGGAGTCAACACAGGATTTTTCTTGAGGAATTTATTTAGGCAGACCTTTATACCAAGTAATCCTTAAGAGGTACAGTGCAGTGAAACAGTATGTGGCTTGTGCATACACACAGGATCTGAAAACCAAGTGTTTTCCTAGGTTTGGGTAAAACCGAAATATTTCTGCCCTTTCTTCTGAAATGTTTGCATGAAGATGGAATCTGATCTACTGAAAATCCTAGCTGGCTGAATTATAGATGGATTGTAAACATCTTCTTGCCCTGCTTTGCATGTTTGTATCGTAGCTCTTCCCAGGATAAAACTGGACGTCACTATTGTAAAAACCTTACTTTGTTTTCCTGCTAAGAAAGCTCTCCTGTTATATTGCTTTCCTGCTGATATTTCCACTGCTACAGCCTCTTATTTATAGACAGCATTATCTTAGTATCCCTGATTTTGCTTAAATAAGAATAATTTAATTACAAAGTATTTTTCTGTTGTCCCTAATCAGTTGACTAAATACTAGAAGCCTTCACAGAAAAAGGTAAGGCATAAAATACACATGCCTTTGGGAAGGGATTTGGTTGTAGTTAAAAGCTCATGGTGGAAAGCAGCTCCTGCCTTGCTGCTGACATGGACCCCACCAGAGTGTTTCCCTTCTGTGTTGAGCAGGGGCAGAACACAAAGTCAGAGCTCAGGCCAGTACACACCAAGCAGAAGGATGTGTTGGAGCAGGACCTGTACTGCAGCTCCTGTTGCGGTTCCCACTGCGAGACCAGCCTGAGCTGCCCCTGCTTTGGTTCAGTTCACAACACTGCGGGGGATCAATTAGAAGTTCCATTATATATCATAATTGGGAGTCAATACAGTGTTAAGTCAATGAAGCATGTGTAGTTCAGGCACGTATCTGGTGTGCTAACACTAAATGCTCTTTGCTTAATTTTGCAAGAAGCTGTTCCCTTACCTTGCTCACATTGTTGTATTAATCATGCCCTATACAAGTAAAAAGTACAAGTAACTGTTGAAGAAAATAAAGACTAATGCTTTTTTACTATGGTCTGTCTTGATAGCAGCCTTTATCATTAATAAATGATGGTATGACAATGTCTTTGATATGCAAAGCTACTTCTATTTGAAAGAATCTAGTTGGTTTTAATAAAAAAGTAAACAAAGATTGTGAGATTAAATATCAGAGATAAAGCACTGGTCTTTGAATGGATGGAACAGTATTGGAACAAAACATAACTAACAAAGTTAGAGTTCAGTCAGTGCACCTGAGCATTTTCTTCTACAGAACAATTATGGAACCTTAAATAATTGAGGATTGAGACCTCCCACAGTCATTTGCAGCACAGCATTGCCCACATTCTGCTGAGTGGGTATTTCCAACCTACTGTCAGTTCGGGTGTGCAGCATAATGACACCACAACTTGCCTTGTGGCATCCTGAGTTTTGGATGCAGTGTGTATGTGCGTCTCCTACCCACACCCAGCAGTGCCAGCTGTTCTTTCTGCTTGTGTTGAATTACTGAAAAATATTGCTTTTAAAGTTTCTACAGGGTATTGAATCAGAACCTGTTACTTTGGAGTTTGATTGTCTTTTCTACTTGGATACTTGTACTTTCTTCTTTACTCATAAGCTCCAGTGTAGCAGGCTTATGGCTTGATTTGTACATTACTAAAACTACGTTTTCATTAAATAAAAAGTTGAGCTAGAAGTTCATATAATCATAAATTTTATCACTTTGTCTTACTTTTCTTAGACTTTCTTCTTAAAGATGTATATTATTAGAAAATTAAATAAACATTTTCTAACGTGTTTATGGTCATCACCCTTTTTTAAAAACATAATCATTAGAACACTTTTTATGTGTTTAAAGCACAACTTGTCTGGGTGGCCAAATCCAAAATATTTTTGAATGTTTCCTGGATTATAATCAACCTTGTGCATCACCTACTGAACTTTAATTGGTCAGAGATATACCCGGGAGGGGGTGAGGTGGAGGACCAGGAGCAGCAGATTATTGTTGTCTTTCATTCTTTGTGCCAAGTTCATTCTTGCAATATTTTTGCTGGCAGTAAAGCAAAACCAGAGTATGAAGCTGTTGATAGACAAGGTCTTCTAAAGCTTAGGGTGTGAAATCTGCACTTCTTGTGCTTCTGCTAAGAAAACTAGCAATGGGGAAAATTACCTCAACCAGAAAAACATGCTATGCATGAACTGAAAGATTTTGATCTACTACCTTTATGAAAGAGAAATCTAGGCAGCTCTTACTAGCTAGAAGCAGCTAAGGAAGTTCTCAAGAAACCACGTCTTTCACCTAAACTACGAAAAAAAAAAAAAGCCAGATTGAATCATTATGTGCAAGGATGAAATGGTGGTAAGAATGAGAGGAATCTGTGTTTTCTTTATGAATACCTATGACAGGCACCTCAGTGAGCCTATTCAGCTAATGTGAGTTCATGGAGTTAAATTGGTGCAGGCTGACAGGCAACCAAGTAATGTCACTGCAGCGGGTGGGAAGCACTGAGCACTATTAACTGGGAAATGCCTGTTACCTCAGGATCTGCCATGTCATTGGTTCATTTCCCAGTCAAGCCTGTGCCTGGCATCACAGCTGGCAGCAAGGAATCAAGTACCTGAGCTTACTGGGTGGGGGCAAATTAGAGCGATAAGAGCAGAATCTTGAGGTTTACCTCTGGAAAAAGTGCTGAGAAAATGCAGCTTGGACTGTGCCTTTGCTGGAGAGGCAGAAGGAACGTGCATTTTGAGTAACTTTTATAGCAACACTTGCAGTGACAGACTTCAGCTTTCTTTAGCCAACTTTTCTGAGAGGTGTGTTTGAGTTACCAGTTACCTGCTTGCTGCTGTAGAACATAATTACTCTGGTTTTGGTAAGTGAAGAGGGTTTGAAGAGAAGAAAAAAGTTGTGGAGAGAGACTCAGACTGAAATAGTCAGATTCTGTAGTCCTATTTGGAAGGTAAATTTGAAAGACTTGTCAACACAGTTGGGCCTTGGGGAAGGGCTACCAAGTCACAATACAGTTTGCTTATAAAATTACGTATTTAAAAAGCATTCTGTTGGGGAGAAAAGTGAATAAGCTTGAAAGAATATATAATTTCCTGGGTTTCTGTAGTAGCAATAGATTAGAAAAGTATTCTGAGAAAGACTGAGTGATCATTGATGTTACTGTTTCTGTTTGCAGGCTCCATCTAGGCTTTGAGAACTACTGTTCCACCAGAGTTAAAGTAACAGTTGTCTCAGGAGATGCTTCCTGGGTTACTACTGGAAAAACTAAATTGTTTTCAGATGCTTTGGAATTTTTTTCTGTTTATGCACCAGATTGTTCTGTATGTTTTTTTTTTCCTTTCCCCCACAAAAGAAGATTAACTAGGCATCACTGAGGTCTGTCAGGTTACCAGGATTTTCCGTGCAGCACTGTGTTGTTTCAGGAGACATGGCTGCTCGTGATGTGAGAGCCTGCCCAGATTTGCTGTGTCATATTAGTCATACTGGTGGTGGGTTTCAAAGCAAGGAGAATTAAGTTCCCATCAGGGACTAACAAGCTTTTGTCCATTGGGTTGGATCAGCTGTGTCTTAGCTAAGAAGAAATTTCATATCCCAGTAGTTTTTTGAAACAAAAAACAGCAGTGATTCAAAATAATAGGTAGTGAATACTACTGGAACCATGTTCTGTAAAGAAATATAAGTAGTTCAGCAATATACAGACTAAATAAACAGAGCAAAGGAACTTGATGCCAAGAAGTATAGTGTATGGAGGCATGACCAGGACGTGCTACAGTTGACAGTGGAAGCTGATGACTAAGGAGAATTGGAGTTAAAAGCCAGAAAATTGTGACTATGACAACATTTGATAAGAGCAAGAAGTGCAAGAAAAACTGAGAATGTTTGAATAAGTGAGGGCATTGCAGCAGCTGCTTGAGAACGAGAGGGAACCAGCATTCAGTCCAAGGGCAGGCGTGTGTCCAAGCTGTTGGTGCACTCTGGGGAAGAGATGGTAGCACTGGCTTCCTGAATAGCTTGCAAAATGTCATAAAGTCCCACTGGACAGCCAGGGAGTAGAACACTCAGTTCTTCCAGCCAGCTGATCTGGCAACAAGCACCATGCATGACTACAGGTATCTGTACTTGTAAGATGACTTGGAAACTTTGAGGCATGGTTTGTTCTCACTTCACAGAGTTTAAATTCGTGCCTATGGGAAGAATGCCAGGAATTTTGGATTAATGCTCATCCATCTCTTCTTTAAAGATTGTAGCCGAAATTTTGATTTACAGAGAAAACAGTGAGATGTTGGCAGGGTATCAGTTATGCTACACATAAAAAAAAAACAAAAAAAAAACCAAACTGTTGAATATTAACCAAAATGGATACAGCTGTAAAATTTTTGTGCTAAGTAGCATGTTGGGATATAGTGAGATCTTTCAGTGTTAATGTTAGTGCAGGGTTCTCTGCCTTTCTGTACAACAGTCCCTAATGACAGAAAAAAATGCATGTTCAAATACCAGGATATACTGAATGGTGGCTTTGAGTTTTTGAAGTACTTTCCCCTTTGGTTTTCATCTGGATTGTCAGATTCCCTTTACAATTGGGTTTCTAGTGCACAAATATGCCTCCTCCGACATTTGCTTTTGCATGCAATCCAGGTCAACATACATGAAATTAACAGGGAATTTTAATTTGTCCTTATGATGAAAGCTCATTGGGTTGGTAGTTCAAATGGCAAGAAGCTCCCCTTGACAATCACCTTGGTACCCTGTTACTTCCTCTTCTTACTCACTTTTAGTAAAAATCAAAACTTTATATTTTTCCACTCCTGGGTTCTCTGTCTCAACTTACAGGGTGTGCTATTTACTCTATGACTAAATAATCAGTGGTTATGTCCTTGCCACTCTCTGTCGCCTCTGAAGCTGAAGATTAGATATGTACAGTAATCTATTTACACCACAGAATTTTAACAAGAAAGTTTTAGCTTGCTTGTATAATTAAAAAGAAAATAATTAGGAAGTCCTTCTCCCTCTCCTTTAATGAGAAGAATTTATTCTTCTGTGCCTTTTTCTTGGTTACTCATATAGCCAGTAAGCTCTTAACACTTTTCTTCTCCCAGGTATTTTGCTGTGTAAATTTTAGGTAGGTGATTCAAAAGTGTGTTCTGGAACAGCAGGTGATGAACAGGAATTCTGGATAACAACTTGGGACCAGCTGTGGTCTGCCTGACTCCCACTTATGAGCAGTAAGGACTTTCAAGAGCTATTTCTGCCTTGATACCAGGAGAGAATTTTGCTTTCATCTTTCCCCATACCCCATCATAAAGCCTTAAAAGGGGGAGGAAAAAGATTTAATCACAAACTAGTGCCAAGCAAATAAAAAAGAAGTATTAGCATTGCTATCTTTGGCCTCAGCAGAACAAATCGCTGCTGAAGGTAGTACTTATTTCAATGCAAAGGGTGTTTGCAATGGCAGCACAGAAACCACAGCAATTCAGTTTCACTCGGAGAGTTCCGAATTAATAAAGGTTGAAAAGTTGATACAGGAGCAAATTACTGCTTAAAATTGAAACTGTACAACCTTAGGTCTTAAAACCTGGAGTTTTCCATTTGTTGTTTTTATTTGCTTTCAGTAGTTTATTATCTAAATGTGTAAAAGTAAAATTAATATTAACCCCCTGGCTAGACATGAATTAAATTCAGTACAAGATGAATATGCTCCTATACTTACAAGAAATTCAATAAGCCTCCTCTACTCAATCTTGTTTTTCAATTGAAAAGGTAGTAATTTTGTGTCACTTTAAGCAAGAATATGGGCCATCCCAAATGTCTCCCTATGAAGAACACGAAAATCCAAAACTTAGGGCTCTATCTATTTTTCTGTTCACTTTGGTGAGAAAGCATATATGTAACCTCTTCCTATGCTGTCTTATCTTGGAGTAAAGTCCTAATTATTTGTCTTGCTGTACATGGCCCTATACTCCATTTACCTTGGAAAACCAAAATGTACAACCTACTTTGCTGCAGTTTTATATATATATACACCTTAAGTTTTATTGACAAACACAGTTCTTGTGATAGAATTGTTGATGCATTTTGACAAGCACATGCTTTTCTTGTTAAAACCTATGACTAGAGAGCAGTTTTTTCAAATGCCTACTAGTACTTTAAATTTAGCATGCTGCACATTAAACCTTTGACTCCTGCTGGGGAGGGCAGGAAGCCTGCAGCTTTAATCAGAAATTTCATCAGAACTAAGAAGTGCAAGCTGTTATGACACAATGTTTAATTTTGAAAGTTTTATCTTTTATACCTGCTTTTTAACTTAGTAAGATTTGTGTTTGCTAGTCCTAGCGTAAAAAGAAGTGCAGTGTGCTTAAACTCTTTCTCGAGATCCTGTTACAGTATTTTTCCAGAGTAGCAGCAATATAGCCAGCTGAACTCTTAAACTGGAGATTTGGCATACGCGTTGCCCTTAGCGTACAGTGTGTACTGTGTGATTTGGAAAAGATTAGTATAAAAGGACAACTAAAAGTCCATATGATATCAGTTATGGTGTGAAGTACTGGTTAGCATCATCACTCAAACTAAACATGCTACAGGCACACTGAGTAACTTCAAGGGACACAGACAGATCATTAAAGTTGGCCAGCAGAACTTCGCTAGCTTCCAGGAATTCATGAGCTTGATAAAAACAGTGATGATTATTACTGTCCCTGTACTACACATGGAGGGAGGGTTTTTGCCCTCTGACATGTCCCAAACCAGAAAGCCCTACCTGAACAGAATCAGGTGTGAGGATCAGGTGTGAAGTTGCCAGAGGAATCAAGTTTAACCCAGGGATTCTAGCTTGAGGCATACATTGGCATAAACACATGTATATCAGTTTGTAACAGCCAAGTAACACCCAGCCTTTTCCTTCCACAACCTTGGATCACCTATAATTTTGACCACTTGTATAAACATTAGTTTCCTTTTGAAGATATTTCTAACTATTAAACCTGTATCTCTGAAGTGTCAACAAAAAGAGCAACATTTACGACTTTATATATTTTTCAGAAGAAAGGAAAAAATTAACAGTTGGCTTCCTGCTATCTATATTAAACTTGGGTAAAATCTTATATCCATTGCTACAATTGAATAATTTCTACAGTATTCTGAAACTGTAGCTTTTTTTGCATGGCACTGATGATACTTCGAATTATGCTGCTTAGCTACTGATTTCACCTTCAGTAGGCAATGGTTTCTTTTGCTATAGACTTGTAAGATTTAAGTATCTTCCATGAAGTAATTAAAAAGGATCACATGTTGGCACACTGATGAGTAGTAATGGAAAAAGACATAATTTTTTTACATTTATATCAAAGCCTCTGGCTTCACCTCATAGATAGCAATCAAAGGAAAACTGGAACAACTCTGATATCCACATGTGGAAAATATGAAATATTCACTAAGAGTGTTACATAACTTCTGGTTGTGCCGTTGGGAATAGAAGAGCTAAGAATTCAGAGTAAGCGTAATGCCTTGCTTCTGGTAGTATCTGACCTGTCATTCTCCCTGTTTAATCCCTTCTTCTTACATGTTTAAAGCCTGATTCTAAAGATTCCACATCACTAGCTTTCAGGTAGATTGAATATAATTTGCAGAGAAACTACCACCTATTTTTACTTTTTGTAACTTAGTTTCCCACCAGCTCAAAAATCAGAACAAAGTTACCATATTTAAGTCAAACAGTACAGCAGGTGAAGACAACTTCGAGAAGTAGCAGATTTAATAGTAACACTTCTAGTGGCAATAAGAAAAGTATCCTCATGTGTATAAGCATTTTTTACTTCCTATCTCTAGATAACCACTGCAGTGATACCCCCAAGACAATTTAAAACCTCTTGAAAAGCTCAAGATTTGAACACATGGTAAAGTACTCCAACATAAAGTAAATATTTTTCAGAAGTGATAAAATTCCACCTGATTACTTCTAAGGTCCCCAAGCAATGGGGTCAGCAATTTAATATTCAGTTCAGTTGTAATCTCACATATGGAATGCACTTAGTATTAAATGAGGAAAATTTCTGCCATTTTTTTTTCTTTTATATACTTGCCAAGAAAGATTAAAATAGCCACACTTGCAGAAGTCTTTAGGGTTCTCACTCTTACTGGCTTCCATATTTACTTTTCTTTTTAGTATTGCGAGGGAAAGGTTTAATCTTCAAACTGTGTCTCTTGGTGGCATGATCACAAACTTAAATTTCCTTTTTTTTTTTTTTTTTTAAAGGAAAAAAAAACTATTACCAGTGTTTAAAAATAAACAGAAGTGGTAGAAACAAGTCTAGTTATATTCCAGAAAATTTCAACTGCAGGATGGCTGACACTGTCTTTAAGCTACACTGAAACTGCCTAAATTTTCAGAAAGCACTATGTTCATTATATATGTAACTAAAGAATTGTGGAGGAGATTAGCTCAACCCCTGCTTTGTACCCACATGCATGCTGGAATGGTGATTTTATCACAGTGTGAACTGTCAGCATACAAATGACCAGCCCAAATTATCTGCTGTCTTCTACCTGGAGCATCAGAATAGAAAGTTCTGGCCCTTGTATAAATCCTGTTCCTTCATGTGGAGTGGCGTACAGAAATAAATTATACACTCTATGTCTTGCCTGTACACGTAACTTAAGGTTTTGTGGGTGAGGTCACTTTTGCAAAATTTTAATAGGTCTCTAATGTGTAAGAAGAGTACAATGCTACATTTCAGTCTTTTGCGGGGGGATGTTTTGGTATCTTTCTCCCTTGCACATATATTTATTTTCACACAAAATCTAAACTGACTCAATTCTGTCCACGACTGCTTCTCTTCTTTAATTTTGAACAAGCTAGTTGGGTTCTGCCAGATGTTACTGGGGAGACAAATCAGGGCTGCAATCACATAATCTTTGCTTCCACAGGAAATAAAAATATCCATGAAAAGTAATTTCTAAGCTAATCACCAGGTTAGGAGGGAGAAAGATGATAGCTGACTTCTTTATACACCATTTTCAAGATGTTACCCACCCCCTGCTATTACTACCATCACTGTAAATGACTGTGGTTGTGCTGCTGCTGGTGCTAAACTTAAGGGAGATGCAAGAGAGGCTATTTGCTACCCAAGAGAGGAGATCACAGCCATGTCGTCTGAAGCTGTGACCTTCATTTAGCTTTTCTAGTCTGCTTCTAATCTTAGTTAATATCCAAAGGGTGTGATTAAAAAATAAAGCTATGACATTTTCCTTGTCCTCTTGTACAGAATACTGCACAAAATTTCACACCTTTATCAAGATCTGAATGTAGGAATGGGTTATTCCCTTATCCTGATCTGTAACTAAGGCACCATAGCACTACTATTACAAATAGTCTAAGGAAAATAAGTATTACTCAGACAAGTTTTTGAAGTAAAGCCAGAGATACAGGAATTTTCCATTCCCCTTAGAAGAAAAATAGAGAACAGAGTACTGTAATTTGTAGTTTGGTCAGTTTGGAGTCAGGGATTACTAATGCTAGCCAAAATGTAGCAATTGCCTCTATCCAAGTAATTCAGATATGTTGGAATTATAATCTCCTGCAGTATAAATATAGCTGCTAATAGCTGGCCTTTCTTGGCTGAAGTCTTAAGACTATATGTAAAAAGTCTCAAATGTACATTTTGATCTAAATGTGAATGGCTGTACACGAGTTTCCTGTTAGGAGTTTGTAAGCAACTGGTGTAGCTGAGCTGGTTTTCCATGAGTTAGAAATACCACAGGTACATTCTGTGCCTGTCAGGTTTCTCACGGTAACCTCACTTCCCACCTTGCTTACTGACCCATGCAGGACAACTAATGAAGGTGGAAGTGTTGCCAGCCTCTGCACCAGTGGAGGTCTTTTATCCCATACAATCTTGTGCTCAGATAACTTGTTTTGTTTGCAGAATAAGTAGTGATGATTTAAGTGATAGAATCCATTTTGTCCAACTTGCCAGTATTGAGAAGGATTGCAAAGGTGACAGGTTTAGCATGAAGGAAGTTGGAGCTGCTTTTTGGTGCATTCAGGAGAGGGGAACAAAGGGCAGAGTGAAGGAACACGGATGCTGTTGACAGCTGGTGCTGTTGAAGTTCACTGGTTTTAAGCATTCCTTTCACATGGATTGATTTCTAGTGACTGAAGCATAAACTTAGACACAGAGTAGTGAAGTCTGAACATCTGGAAAATGAGTTTTTAAGTCATCTTGCTAACAACTCTGAGTCTCTGGTCGATGCCTTTAACTTCAAATATTATTGCAGGTTTTCTTTCTTTGCAATTAAAATATGAGATCACAGTTTATTCCAAAAGAGTCTTCCAGGAAGGTCGAAGAGAAAAGAAATAGCAGGGATACTAAAGGTTAACAATAAACCAAGACACACATACAGCCCCAGAATCCCCACCGAGATAACTCTTAATGTTGTAGCAACAAGGAGAAAATTTACTAGGTCGTCTCCATTAATCATAAACTAGCTATAAAAGCAAACCGACTATAATCTTCAGCTGAATAACTTAAAAGCTGTTATATAAAATTTCTCATGTAGAAATCTACATGTGAGCAGTAGTACTGATGGCATGGCAATTCAGAATACTTGTGTTCATAATATACTATTTCCCTTCCTTACTTCCTGCCAAAGTACAGCTTGAGTTGAATATTTTTTCAAAAATCATTCCTCTGCAGCTGTCAAAAGACTTTTCAGGATCTCCAGGAATTTTTACTCTAGGAAAAACCACTACATGCTTCAAAGTGCTTTTTGCAAATAGACCTTTAGTAAAGCCATGAAAATTATAGTTAAAGGGATAAAGTACTTACATCTGTGCTCTGATGCATAAAATACAGTTTAAAAATCCAGCAATAAAATTATTGCATAACAGCTCTAGCATACTCTGAAATGGAATTGGGGTGGGGAAGAGTTGGAGATTTATCTCCTGAAGTAACTTTGTAACTGCTTGTGTTACAGATTGCCCTGAAATATGACCCCCAGATAGAAGAAGATCTGCGTAACTGGATAGAAGAGGTTACAGGGCTGAGTATTGGTGCAAACTTTCAACTGGGATTAAAAGATGGCATAATCTTATGCGAGTAAGCATTTATTAAGTAACCTTATTTTTAGGAGTTTTCTACTTTCAAGGAACTAAGAAGGGACTTTCTGAAGATTCCCTTTCAAAAGACATCAACGATAACAGTCAAAGATAGCTGAATGTAGGATGGGAGACAACTTATTTGAAACTGTTGGAAAAATGAACACTTAAATCTCATTTATATTTCAGCTAAAATTTCTAAGTGTTTCTAAATTTAATGGCATAACTCATTTCTGTAATAATCAAATGCCACACAAAAATTGTTACAGTCTGTTAGACTTGTGAGACCTGAGAACGGAGCTAGTCCACTGTATGAACCAAGAAATTAACCGTTTTGATGAAACTAATGCAACTAATAAAGCATGAGTGAAAGTATTATATAATGCCTGCACAGATGGTATAAGGATGAGATTTATTGTTTAAGCATTTCCCTCTTTTTCACCTCCCCAGGCTTATAAATAAGCTGCAGCCAGGATCAGTGAAGAAAATTAATCAATCAAAACTAAATTGGCACCAGGTAAAACAAAAAAAAAAAAACAACCTCAGAACTACCTCTAACCCCCTGAACCCCCAAACAATTATTTTGCTCTGTATTAACAAATTTGCTGTGAAAATGGTACATCTTAAATCTTAGTAGCACCAAGTTTACCTATGATATATATCCAGGAGTTGAGGATGCTGCAGACATGAACAGTGTTAAACAGAATGCAGCTACAGCTGAGGTGGTTCATCAATGGCAGTTGAGTACCTGTATTTAATAACAGTGCTTTAGCTATTTGGGGAAGTCAGATGGAAGAACAACTTAAAACCCTATAGCAAGGCCTTTTCCCAGTTTAAAAAAAAAAAAAAAAAAAAAAAAAAAGTTTACTTTTTATTAAATCACAACTGAGTTTTCCATCCAGGCAGTGCTGAAAGGTATTAGGTCAACAGCTTGCCTGTACCTAGACATCTCTGTATGAAGTATCCTCCTCAGGTGTCTGGAGAGGATGCAACAAGCATTTGGAACAAGCGTTGGAAGAGTTGCTGCCTAGTTACTGCCTTTGCTGTTGCTGGGTCTAGCTTAATACTGTTATGTCAGCTTCCTTGTCTTCTTGGAATTGAACACTTCTAAATATGGGTGAGGATTTTTTTTTTTTAAGCTTTAATACCTCTTAAGACTTCAGAAGGAAAGATGAGATTCAATTCTTACTCTTTGTATTCCATATTGCTTTCCAATTTCTATAGCACATAGTGCTAAAAAGTGCTAATAAACCCCAAAGCTTATTTGTCCCAGGAGGTGAGCAAGATACTGCCTTCAGTCCATAGAATGACCCCATCCACTTAATTATGTTTTTATTTTATTCAAAATTATCAGTTGCTGAAGTCAAATAGCATGGACACTATGTCAAATTTTCTAATTTTGAAGCAGGTTTTAGATTAGAATTTCTCTTGGAAGGGACAGACAGTTGAGACAAGTTTTCTTATCAAAGCCCGCTCTAACAAAGTATACGGTACTCACTGATGGAGGGATGCCAGGCTGGATAACCTCTTAGTCTAATTTCTGAAATCAGTATTAAAACTAACAAAAAATAATCCCAGACTTCCCACCAGTCACTCTTAACCGTGCCAACTGTTTTGTCCAGTTTGCACAAGGCAAAGAACTTGAGTAAAACAAGCAAACAAACCAACCAACACCAGAAGGCTTTAAAATTACTTAGTTTCTGATTTGAAACACTGTGTAGAAAACTGGCTTTTTTGTTTCTGTTTAGCTGGAGAACATTGGGAATTTTATCAAAGCCATCCAAGTCTACGGCATGAAGCCACATGATATTTTTGAAGCAAATGATCTTTTTGAAAATGGAAATATGACTCAAGTACAGACTACTCTAGTGGCACTGGCAGGTCTGGTAAGTATTTGTACACTTGGAGCTGGCCCAAATCCACATGCCAGTTCAGATGCACCCTTACAACCCATGTAAATACAGAAAACAGCATCCAGCCTGTCAGGAGAGGACAGACAGTACTGAGAGTCTGGGATACTGCAGAGGTTGCACTTCAGAGGGCTGTGTGCTCCCACATGCCCCACGGAAGGCTTAGAGTTCAGAGTGAGGGTTTCTGTCTGCTTCCATGTGCATACGCAGAACTGGGGAGGCTCACAGGAGAACACTAATACCTGCAGAATATCCTTTTGACTTGGGTAGCTTTGGAGTGCCACCTTCAAATGGCACAGGGAACTGGTACCTTCTCTCAGCCCTGACACACAGTCTCATGGAGATAGACCTGCTTGTGGCATCGTTTGAGAGCCCAAGCTCAGGGTGTGGAGACAGAAAATACACTTCAAGCACTGAATATTCTATTTTCCCTCTCCCTAAATAGGCAAAAACTAAAGGTTTTCATACTACAATTGATATTGGTGTCAAATATGCAGAGAAACAAGCACGAAGTTTTGATGCGGGAAAACTAAAAGCTGGTCAAAGTGTAATTGGCCTGCAGGTGAGTATAAATTCAAGTTTGCAGTTAATTTGTTACATTTGAGAACAACTTCCTTGCTTTGATTAACTGATACATTGCTTATGCAAAACCAGGTGCAGAATAACAATATATTCTTATCGTGGAAGGAGGAATGAGGTTTTAGTTCTCACAAGCAGTTGATTGGCTTTATAAGCTCAAGTCACTGCCTGGAAGGTTGGTTTGTTTGTCTTAAATCTGCTGTAAGAGTGATAAGGAGGAAAGGAACAGCTAATATTAGCAGCATCATGTCTGTCTTTTAAGGTGGTTTTAAAGTAGGAGTCCTTGGATAGCTAAAGTTCCTTGTATGGTAGAAACCTTTTTTTCTCTCCTCTTTCCTTAGTAATCATAAAAGCCCAAATAAAATCTTAACATTCCTGTGGTAGAGAAGTTGTGGCAATATAAATGAATCATTACTGTCCAAGGTAAAAGTTACTTATTACATTTTGAGGCATACATCCATTCCAATTGCAATGCAGTTGGACCAGTGCCAGTCACTGAAATGCTTTAGGATGACAGTTGCCTTTATTTTTCCTTTTGAAACTCAGTAAGGAGAAAGGGTAATTTATTACAGGTAGTTGTCAAACTACATGAGGAAAACATGCACTGAAATTACTTCTTTTTGTCAACCATCACAGTTACCAACCATATTTGTTTCCTTAGACTATCCTTAATGTACAAATAAAAATAATTTCTTCTGTCCACCTCTTCCTTTCTGCAATAAAGATGGGCACCAACAAGTGTGCCAGCCAGGCAGGCATGACTGCTTATGGAACTAGAAGACACCTCTATGATCCAAAAATGCAGACTGATAAGCCATTTGACCAGACGACGATTAGCCTACAGATGGGCACTAACAAAGGAGCCAGTCAGGTAAGCAGGACTGTGGTGACATGTGCAGGGTAGACACAGCTCTCAACCCACTGCGACAGGAGAGCCTGCAGTGGTGCCCAGTAGCAGAGTCTTAACAGGCAGCAGTGAGTGGGTACAGTTCAGCTGTGCTCTTATGCAGTAATTGAACTTGAATCTCTTATCTTAACCAGTGTGTTCTGTGCTGAGTGTCTTAAGGCATAAAATTGACCCGGTGCTTCTAGAATTTCCTGCTGTCAGTGTTAATGCCAGAAGAGAACAGTAACTTCATTTTAAGTATTAACTAGACAGAGGCAAAAAAGAAATTGCTTACTGGCACCACCTTAGTCAGAGTACTTAGAATATTCTTTCCAAAGAGGAACATAAATTGGATCTTTCTGCAAGGACTTTCTTCTGTGACTTACCTACTAGTGAACATGTGCTGCTGTGCTGTGTTTTGTTATACTTTTAATTCATACTTTTCATCACTTTCAGTGAGGCATACTAGTTCATAAATCTAGTAATCACAGCTCTTGACCTTCTTACTGAACCTCTACAATCCTGTTTTATTAGGCTGGTATGCTGGCACCAGGTACCAGGAGAGACATCTACGATCAGAAGCACATATTACAACCTGTGGATAACTCAACTATTTCGTTACAAATGGGTACCAACAAAGTAGCTTCACAGAAGGGAATGAGTGTGTATGGGCTTGGACGGCAAGTGTATGACCCCAAGTACTGTGCTGCACCCACAGAACCTGTCATTCATAATGGCAGCCAAGGAACAGGAACTAACGGGTCAGAAATCAGCGATAGCGATTATCAGGCAGAATACCCAGATGACTATCACGGAGAGTACCAAGATGACTATCAAAGAGATTACCATGGTCAGTACAGTGACCAGGGCATTGATTACTAGCTTTGCATCAAAAGTTCAGTATTAGTCCATTATTTTATTCAGTAAGAACGAAACTAGCCTTGTGGAATTGTTACCTGTCTTTCTTACACACTACGCTTAATGTACCTAAAGAAATACTGCCTTACATACATTCCTTTTCCTTTCTCTGCCCTTTCCCTGTCTAGTTGCCTTTAGTGCTGTAACAGTTGTAGTCTACAGCATAAACAATAACTGCATATGAAGTAAAAGGAATACTGTGAAAGGGGGAGTGCTCTCGTACAGCCAGGTTGTTTAATAAGGAGCTATGCATTCTCACAATCTCTACTTAAGTAGGTCTTTACATACCAAGTTAAGCCTTCATTTTACATATTTACAGCTTTTCTCCAGAGGAGATAAAAGAATCTCATGCTTAAAGTTACATGTGGTCTTTGCCAATTAAATTTAAGATATCTCATTAGTGATTTAATACCATTGTTATGTTTCTTAAGGTATTGTTTGCTAATGGTAAGTCCTGCATTAGACATAAGTGTGCATTTGTGATTGTGTATTCATTCCATTATCAACACTGACCAAACTTAGAAATAGTTGTCTTACTAAAAAGGGAGCTTGTACAAAGTCTTGAGCCAACAGAAGTTCCATGATTGATGGTGCATTTACCTTTTATTGTGCCATAATATATCCATGTAGAAATGCTTTTTTCTTCCTTGAACTGTATTTATTGCCACACTTCTCAAACTGATCCCATTGTATTTTTATAAATAAATATTTTTTTCTTAAAGGTACGTAGATGATCTTGTCTCATTTGTTATGCTACCAGTCTTAAAAGATGTCACAAGAATTATTCCCAAATAAGCATCACCTTTGCCTGTGTTAAGGGTAGTGTAGAACTCTGGTCTGTTGCAGTTCAGGTTCATTCTTTTCCATGGGATTTAATCTAACAATCTTGTAAAAATCTATCAGGAATGAGTGACACTGACTTAATAGGAGAGGAATGTAGGTCCTTCACAGTCACTTCCCCTGTTCATGACTCTGAGGTTATGACCAGAGATCCTTAGCTGTTCACTAAATCCCTGCCATTTTCTCAAGGCAAACAAGGATCACATATGTATTGCTGCCTCTGCTTCAGCCTGTTGCCTTTATACTATCACTTGGAGAACTTAAAACACCCTTGCTTTAGATTATGTAAAGAGACACCCAGTCTTTGTGCCTGCTGGTCTGCAGTCCCAGTTACTCAGTTACTGATAGCAGAGCTTTATTCCTGAATGGAGGATGCTTTTCTTCCTCACCATGGAGTGCAGAGAGGCTACACTAACCTGCACTGTTTTTAAAAGGAGAAGAAAGAGCATGCATCAATTGGGGCCAATGTTGCAGTTTCTGACTTCTGTAAAATAATTCAAGGTTATCTTAAAAGTTTTCACTGCAGTTTAAACTTACTACATTCACATATGAAATGTTTTACATTTGCAGGTTCTGGGTTTATGAAGGATCTTTCCTTCCAGACTGGAAATTGTGTGTGCTCCATTAGTTTCTATTACCTTTGAATGTGATGTGGTGATCTGACTTTCAGTTGACCTATTTGTTGTGTAAGTCTTAAGCTTATTTATTTCACAGAATTTAAATTAGAAAGGCTCTCTAGAGGTCACTGGTCCAAGCCCTGCATCTGAGGCAAGAGACTTATTAGCAACACATCTGTTAAGACCTGCTCTTCCCGAGTGACACTATTTCTCCCCCTTCAAAATAATAGTATTTAACTATTTAGAATTGTTGCATATAATGCTGAAAAGCAGTTCTACAGTCAACAGCAAAAGCTTTGTTGTTTTTATAGTTTGGGTGAAAGCAATCTCTTTTTGAAAGCCTGACCATGCCCTCCTTCCTGCTCCTTCTGAATCTAAAACTTAGGCTTTAAACTACTTGCACACTCTTATTATGTACTTGAACAGAAGAAACAAACAACACACAAACTGTTGTCAGTATGCATGTTTTCTTTCATCCACAGAGGTATGCAGTGGAATCATAACTGAATTGAAAGTTTGAAGTAGACACCAAGCAAGACCAAAATCAAGCTGCCGTGCTTAAAACAACAGGCTGCAATAATTAGCCATTTTCTGGTAAACAGACACCAGTAGTCCCTATCTCCTATTTTTAAGGAATATAGTTATAAAAGTACCTTTCATTCTGCTGAATCTAATCTTCCATAGGTGCAGGAAAGACGAGTCCACGCTTACTGAGCTTCATTGCAGGGCAGACCTCAAATTATTGCAAGTGCCTTAGCCCACCCTCAAGAACCAGCAGGAACTGTATTCCCAGGAGCTGTGCCTACATCCAGCCTCCTTTACAGCTGCCTGACTACAGCACTCTGCAGGGCAAAGCAGCACTGAGAAACAAGCACTAAATAGCATCAGCTTCTGTAGGAGTGCCTTATCCCTCTAACTCAGGTGAGGACCCCTGCCACACAGGAATGCTGCAGCTGGACACAATTGCTAGTGCAATGTATGTAGGACTGGGAGGTCTTGAGTTGTAACTGAAAGCTATAAGGCTATGCTTTCTGTACAAATTTAATGAAAAGCTATGTATTTGGAAGTCTTCTGTAAAAGTACACACAGTTCCCAAAACTTATTTTATAATGTAATTTCTGGACTAATGACAATACAGTATTCCTTAAACAGAATACACTCAAATACAGCTTAACCAGCATTTTTCAGTACCTTCCTTCTTTAAAAGTTAACGCAGAATTTGTAGGAAGTGTCTGTAAGAGTCCTTTCTCCAGTCTGAAGCTGCAGAAGGCAATGACACTGCATCATAGTTGCAATGAGCAGAACCATAGAGTTGTTGAGATTGGAAGGGACCTCTGAAGGTCATCTAGGGATTGTCGAAAACAAGGACATACTTAGATAAAAATTTCCCTCCCTTTTTTCCACCAAAGTTCCTGAGTCAAAGGCCAAAACATGCAGTGTAAGTATCAAATACAAACAGGAAAGAAACCCCGAATGTGTAATAAGAACTGGGGGGTTTTTACCTTCAAAGAGAACCTCGTATGCTTTGTAAATTGGTAAATATAATGTTTACATTGTGAAGACACTGCTGCTCGGAAGCAATCTTGGCAAACCCATGACAGAGGAAAAGTTTTTCCCCTTTGTAAGTACCATATCTGCACACTTCCTCAGGGTTAGAGAGCTACTGCTTATTCAGGACTTTTCGGAAGTTCCCACAGCATCCACAAGCCGAGCACCAAAAGTATCCAAGGGTACAGATTCAAATAAGGAGAGGTGGTGAGTCACAGCCAGTACATTATCAGCTTCACCTGCCAGGCAGAAAGTAATTAAGCTATTTCTTTCCCTTTTTCATCATTTATCCTATATTCCACAACTTCTTGAAGTGGCTCATATTAAAGTAGACTGAAGTTAATTAAACGATGGATAAAAAGCAAGTATTTCTTAGCATTCCCTAGCAGGTAACTAGTCTCCTTTCAACAGCAGGAGACCAGATAAAGTATTTAAATGAAACAGGTTTCTTATTCAAGGCCATCAATGAGCTTTTCTGTACATCACTTCCAAGCTGTGACTAATCAAGGGTTTATCAATACAGTCATTAAGACAGTTCTGAGTCACTTACCTGCAGTGATGTCTCACTTCCTGTATTGCTAATTTACTGAAATCCCTGGTTTGCATCATTTTCCCACCTCAAACCTCTCCTCAAACAAAATTTAAAGGAGCTTTTGAACAAAGAGAATAAAACATGCTGAGTAAAATCTAAAACTCCATACGCAGAACAAGGTGGAGCCCCGAAAGTGTATTATAGTCAGGATCCAGGTACAAAGTTTAAACAAGCTTTAAAATTGCCCACAAAAAAATGCTGGCAGACTGTTACCAAGTTAGTTTTTTTAAAAGTGTCTACACTTATGTTCCTCTTCTGACTAGACCCCTGGCAGTCGCTACATTCCTCCATGATGGTTTCACACCCATGTTACAGCTAATATTTCTATAAAGTATTATTTATAACATCCTTTTATCTCATGTCTGTCCTGTTCTTCTACCTCTGTCATCTGCTACTTCATCAAGCTCTAAAACCAGATACAAATTTTTCTGCTTCATCTTTTCAATTGCAGAAGGAAGGACTATTCCTCATCTGCCTTTTGGAGAGGAGCTGGACAGTTTATGATACGAACTTGTTAAACCTATTCCCAAAAGAGCATAATTAAAAGAAAGACACCTACCTCATAACTGCCAATTATCTTGACTAGAGAGAATTTCTATCAAGGGTAATTTCCTTCAGTGATCTCAGTCTGTTCCTTAATTGGCTGTTCAGGTACGCAAAATAAATCAGGACACAGTCATCTCAGAGCGCCTCCTCTACAAATGTTTCTGCATTTACTGATCTAGGGATGACTGACACAGCATTCCCAGAGATGCCTGAAAAAATCATGTTAGCAGACACACCAAAAGAACAGCTCCATGACCTTTCTGACTTACTAATCTTAGTCTGACAACATAGAAATTTACGAAGAGTGAGTTTATTAACAACTTTCAGACCATCATAACAAGTGTAGTAATAAAAATCAGATGTGATGACACACAAAATATTTCATTCATACAAACAGATTGTGTGTCATTTTACCAGTGCAGAAGATACAACAGATTTAGAGAAGTAATGTCCTGGGGTATTGGTAACCTTTACTTCTATGACTGTTTTTGCTATTGCTGCTCTCCACACTTCTTGGTGTACTTCACATTCAAGTCTACAAAGAGAGAAAAACGGAGTCAAATAATGCATAGCACTCATTCTGGTTCTGCATTTAAACATCATAAGAGTAAGCTGGGAAAACAATTAAAGTTCTTTTGTATCTCAAGTCCACAATCTTCTTGCAGGGAATGACATCCACCCAGCCTCTGGTTTCTGTGCTTGGCAAAAAATTACTGAAGAATGCAGTAAAAGACACAAACAATGAAAAAATTTAGTACGACTACGCCTCACTGTAGTAATAAACTGGAGGAGTGCTCTGCCTGTAGCAGAATGCCCACAGGATTGTGTGAGAGCTCGCTAGAGCCTGGTACCTTTTGAAAGCAGATCAAGAAAAATCACTGACATCTGTTACACTTGTGTAAGTACCTGTGACAGCAGAGGACGTGTTGTAGTGCTCAGCAAGTGTGGGTGCCAGAGGAGCTATTCCTGCAGAATCTTTCTCTAGCAGCCCTAGCTTGGCCCCCACAATGCTTGGGGAAAATCAGTCCTGATTCTGAACTTGCTGGGGCAGCTTCTCAGGTTGGGCAATTTGCAGCATTTTTTCAGATGTCAGTGAGTGAGTGTTGACTCTGAGGACTTTCCCAAGCCTGAGTGTGGGGAAACACTCCCTTCTGGCACCTCAGCTTTATTACTTCATCATAAAACAGAGTAAATAAATATATATACTGATAAGAAGGCAAGGCAAGGCAGGGCAAGACAAGGCAAGGCAAAAGGAAAGGCAAAGGGGGTGGGGGGAAGAGGAAAGGCTTCTAAACTCGGATCTTAGATGTCTAGAACTTCAGCAGTTCTGGCATGAAATTAAGCAGCCTACCTCTCTTCTGACTTTGCTACAGCAGGCATGTGAAAGACTATCTGAATAGTATTTATCCCCCACCCCCTTGCCACAGGCCAAACTTTCTCTTTCTCTGCTGGGCAAAATGTGGAATGTGAAGAAAGAAAATAAATATTTGACCCATTCATTTTGCACTAGCAGAGTGTTTCCTGAGGAGGGAAAGCAACAGAAGAAAAACCAGGATACTGGGTACAGCATATTGGTTGCTGTGAGATGTCAGGAGATATGTGATAACCTCCATCCCTTCTTCGTGGAACATAAAGGCAAACACATGAGCTGGGAGATAAATACACATCCCATGCTCCTGTCTCACCATAGGTTGGAGCTCTGTCCCATCTTCATTATCCTGGAATGGTCTTGTGCTTCTGTGGTTCTGCCCTTCTGTTAACTTGTTACTCTGACTCACAAAGGTCTACAAGCAAAAACCAGGGTGAGATTGTTTGTGAAAGGAAACAATTATGCAAATAAAAATACCTGGTAGAGGAAGATAATTAGCCCAAGGCTAAGAAACTGTAGCTGGTTCCTGGCTGGATGACAATGAGTGATACCGGGAGGGACTGCAGAGGTAGCAAAAGTGATGAATGCAACTGAGAAGGATGAATCAAGAATTCCTGTTATATCTCCTACTGCAGGAATGAGGACTCCGGCTGTACGAAATCCCTCCCACGGCTGTCTGCCCAGTGCTGCATTTGCCCTGAGGGCCACAAAGCGTCCCTTCCACCCCCAGGATGTTTGTAACCTGATTGTAACACAGACAAGTCAAATGCCTTCATATGTTGGGAAACTCCAAATTCTTGTCTGTGTGAGCAAACTTACTCTTGATCATACAATGAGGAGGAGTTTGGATGTGCTGCCCACGGTTTTTCCATACAAGGGTACAGAGCCTGTCCTGCTTGGAAGACTCCTTGTCCCTGTGGGAAATCCCTTCTTCACCCACAGCTCTAGGGCATGGCTAATTACACAGAATTAAGACCAGAGTTAAAGGGAAACTACCACAAAGTTTGGAAGTGGAGAAAGGAAAGCCTCTGCTTCATGAAGGAAAATTGGCTTAAGAAGTATTTTAGCATTTGGCAAAACAGAGAGGGAAAAACAGAGGTCAAGGCTTCAGAGTTTTTCATTCAGTTTCATATTCCTATCCAGGCGATGTGCTTAAGTACTATTCTGAACCAAAGCCAAAGAATATATATATGCTTTCTTCTGTACAAAGGGTTAAGCCTGTCTTTAGGCTGCCTTTTCATTGTTTTGTTTGTTGTTGTTCTCGACAAAATTCTATTAATATTACAGAAACTCTAACAGCAGCATTAAAAAAATAAATCAAAACCCAAAACCAGTTCTTCTGACATTGTCCTGAAGAAATCCATCCAGAACATTTGTGTCAAATGAGCTACTCTGGCTGCTGGGTATTAGTTTTCATGGATCACTAAGATTTTCTCTGTTGCATGAAGGAAAAGACAGAAGTGTCAAAAATAGCACAAAAGGAAACAAATATCTACATCTTCAGGTAAGTGTCAAAAATAGCACAAAAGGAAACAAATACCTACATCTTCAGGTATTCTCTTATTTAGAAAGGGATGGCACACATATATTCAAATGCTTCAGTTACAGCACTACATCACTATTAGCTAAGTACTGAAAGTAATACAATACAGTAATTACAAGGGTAAAGACACAGAACAACCTGTCCAGAGGCAGAAGAGTTTAATAAAGAGATAGAAGACAGTGTTTCAGCAAAAAAATCTGTGAAGGTATGAAGCAGAGCAACTCAGATTTGCATGAAGTTTGTTCAGAACTACAGCATCTGTAGGATGTGGCATGGATCCCTGACCTGCTACTTGTTTATTTTTTCTCATCACTGTACAGTGAGTTACAAGAAATACAATCATTAATCTTAGGGCACCCCATGGATTAATTTCTGCACCTGGTTCATCTATTTATTTATATTTTTTAATTACCAACAATATATCTAATTAGGCCTAAATAGTTAGCCATTACTTACAGAATATGACCTAAAAGAAGGCAGCAGGTTGTAGCTAGCACACAGGAGTCAGAGGGAGCCATTTACTTCAGTTTATAAATTAATGTACTTGTATTCCTGAGTCCATCCTGTTCTAAGGTGTTGGAAAGGAAATGGCATGGGTTGTGGGTTCAGATTACTAGGTCTTGGGGAAAGAAAAAGTGCTTAAAAGCTTAGAATGTCTCAAATATCTTTGCTGTAATCAGTGGGGTTTACCAGCAGCTCCTGATCCACAAAGTATGGCTTCTCTGCAGTTCCATCATTTGTTTCCATATCAATAGCAAAGCAAAGGAACATGGCATCTGCTGTGACTTCAAACACAGACAGAAAGCTGTGGGACATCAGGTAGGCAAAAAATCCAACCAGCAACAAAGGAACTACCCAAGCTTGCAACTCCCGGTGGTAGTTAAATGCCATCAATCCTCCAAAAACAGTAAAGCATACAACAAACACCTGTAAGGGGCAGTGAGAGAGCAGTGCAGCCTCATTAATCTTGTAGAAATGTTTCTCATAAAAAAACCAATCCCCCCAAATCCTGAGGCAAATGCATTACAGCCAGTATTTTAAGAACTCATCTCATCTGGGAGATAGCTAAGCAGTTTCCAGCACCACGCAGTTGTGACACTCTGTGTTCAATTCCATGTGTAAATTCCATAGGGCAGAGGAAACCATTTGCCATGTATTTACCAAAGACTTGTTGCAATTGGAACTGCCAGAGTGGCACCAAGGATGCTGCTGTAATACAACTAAATAACTGCAAAGTTAAATTCCTCAAATATTCTTCTCTCCCAAACTTATTTTATAGCATTAACAACACTGAATTTAACAAAGATAAACTTTATTTACTTTAGGTATATGAAAGATAATCGAACCTGATTTTTCACTTCATTTTTACAGAACAGTTATTTTTATTTACTCTTACCTTTCCTAAAAATAAGAGGAAATCTCCAAAACAACTAATAGATGCAAGTTTAGTAGAGTTCCTTGCCAAAATAGAGACAGCATCCTTTGCTGATGTACAAAAATTTGTCCCATTTATGGCTGTAGTTGTGTATGCATGCTGAAATGACATAAGAAATAATGCAGTGAGAGAGGAAGGACTCATAATCTAGATTTTACTTCAGTAAAATGCAAAGCCTTAAACTCTATTTGGAAATACCGACTTTATGAATATAAAGAGATATTTTGCATAATATGGCAATTTTACTTCAAATTATTATAATAACTATACTTCTGAATTCAGAGTTTTTCTACGTAATTTTCACCATTAGCAAATGTTACAATAATGACTAAATAAATTTCTGAAGCCACATTTATCCAGTTTATCTTAAAACACCAAAGTTCTCTACCCCAATTTTTATGAGTGAATATGACACAATTACCAGAAAACCCCTGGAGTCACACTATCCAAACTTGCTGGCTATCTATCTCCAACACTGCTGGCAAACTATTGAAGTGGAACAATGGAGTTATGTATTTACTGGGTCATTAAAGGTTGATGATTAAAAAACTTCTACACGTGACTCTTTCGAACACTTTAGATACCAGTGAAATTCAATCTTATGGTCATAGCCATAAAATAAACCTTTTCATGAAGGATCCTGGACTAGACCAGTGACTGTAAGGCCACATGCCCCACCCCACTCCGAACAATAGATAATTGGGGCACTCCCAGTTTTTCAATGTATTGAGAATTCTACATTATATCCCTTTGTGGAAACTTGCTGGGACAGGTGGGGAGGATAGAATATTTACCTTCATGGATTTGATTATTTTCGCACTTATGCATAAATTGACATATATGTCCCATTTATGGAACTCCTCAACAAGATTTTGAAACTATGTCCAAAATACCAGCTAAGAAAAGCAGCGCTTACGATACTTGAAACGTTTCTGGGCTTTACCAGCAATTCTTATGAGCAGTTTCCCTTTACTCAAAATACTAGAAGGCAGATTATGCCACTGAAACTTCAGTCACATCTGGTATGGTCAGTAAGAACCACAGTGTGCAAGGGACTACTGTTCTGAAGGAATTTATTAACCCTATTTATAAAATATAAATTTATTTCTGTAGAGTCCAGTTTTACCCCTGAGCAACTTCTGTAGCATACTGTAGTGCAGCAAAGCTTAGAATGACATTAGAAAGAAAGAAAGAAAGAAAGAAAGAAAGAAAGAAAGAAAGAAAAGAAAGAAAGAAAGAAAACAAAGAAAACAAACAAAGAAGATTGATTAAAGGCAATCAATGACTTTTTGTCTCTTTATTGTGGATATTATTTATATGAAAAATAGTTATTTTTCCTCTGATAGTAAAGAAAAAACCAGTGACATTCTGTAAATATTGTACTTACATATTAGCAAATACATCCATAGATGGAAAAAGTATAAATAAAGATCATGGGTTTATTGCCTACTCGATGAAAAATCAGAGACTCCAATGAACTCTACAGAAACTCAAAGAGTATCTGCATAAAAATATGTTTAAACAAGCAAGTTCACTTCATTTCTAAACAGGAAAAAATGCTTTCTGTGCCACCTTTCATTTATCCTGATGCTGTTTCCTTCCCGGCAGGATGCTGTCACACCGGAACATCCCAGGATGCAGCAGCAGGACAGCTGCCAGTGCCAGCCCTGCTGGCCCAGGACACAGGCAGAGGGTAGATGGCCTCACATCACGCTCCCTGTGTCTTCCATCTGTAGCTGTCACTGCGTATTTCAGACATGGACAGATTTCTCTTTATAACATGCTGTGAGTTAAGTCTGTGTCATCATTCCCATTAAACAGACAGGGAACAGAGACACAAAGTAGAAAAATGTTTTCTAAGTTTGCTTTTGTCCTTTAAGAACTAAATTCACAGAGTAGATCCTGACCTGGTGAGGTCAGTATAAATTTTGCCAATAAATTAAACAGAGATTCTGTATTCATTATAAATTGCAAAAAAAGTCTTTTAAAATTTAAAAAGAATGTTGAAAATGCACGTGCGCTTGTACAAACATTGTTTCCAAACTTAAAATAAATACCCATTTGTTTGCACTCTTGAAGTAGCCACTTTGGTATTCAAAGAATGTGCAATGAAAAGAATTTCTGATATTTATTAACTAGAACGGTTATCTTGGAAAGACTGAAAATAACACTGGAGACAGTACACTACCTGCACAGGGATTTGTTGTGTTACAAACCAGCTGATAAAAAATGGCATTTATAGCAGTTATAACTTAAACAAATCATGTAAGCATTACCCAATGATAATACTCAAGAAACAAAGGCAGCCAGGTAATAATCTAACATTATAGAAGGAATAAGAGAGAGACAGAAATTAATGAACTGCTGAAGGCTACAAAACTAGTCAGACACATGTGAAGCAGGAATATTACCAGCAGAAGTGGAAGATTTAGCCAAGTGATCTCCACCTTTTAGCAAAAATTACATTTCTGAGGAAAAAAAAAACATTTCTTGTTCAGCCTAGAATCTTTTTCCATACACTTGCCTCACAATTCTCAAGTTTCTCACACAGATCCCATGCCCTGATCCCATCCAGCCACATAGAAATCTACACATTCTCACTGACAAAACACATCAAACATTTGAGCTAATGTATGCTTCCATGAAACTCAGCATTGCACAGAAACAAGCTCAAGTGATTTCTCACCCTTACTCATCAAGGAACACCTAACACACAAGCTGTTACCTATATTTGCAAATCGTTTGGACTTTGGACTAAAAAGCTTGGATATCCCATTAAGTTTGAAAATGCAGGATATGTGCAATAATCCAAAGCCTTTCAAATAAAAGATAGTTGTGAAGGCTAAGATGGTAGACCATGGTCAGTTAAGAACCTGCTAACATTTAGACACAGGTTATTTAAATATGTTTTTCTACAGAATACATTATTTTTCCATGCACAAAAGCTTTAGTGGACTTGCAAATGTTTGAGAGAAGGGCAGTATGAATGATCCAAAAGGTATGGAATGTCTTCTGTCTGGGGAACACCAGGCTCTTCTGTCTGGAAAAGAGATGACTGAAGGAGGGAGGATGCAGCAAGAGGGCTACCAACTCATGAGAAATGCAGAGAGGCTGTGTAGGGTTAGATGGCTCACTGTTCCTTCCAGAACAAAGACCAGGCAGGGGCAGGACAGTATGAAGTAGTAGGAGCCAAATTTGAAAACAGATGGTATTTCTTTTCTCTGTAAATATGTAAACTGTGACTGCTGGACAAAGGATGCTTTAGCTGCTAAAAGTTCACATGAACACAACGGAGATGGGGAATTTCGGGGAAGAGGAATCAGCTGAGAGTTATTAAACACACAGAAAACACACTCAGCTCAAGAAGTCCCTAGGCTGAAAATAGATTCAGAAACAGCCCAGAGACAGGGAAATACCCTTTTGTTCTACCTTAGCATTTACTCACAGTCACTGCTGAAGATGGGATACTAGACCTAGAAGAAGACTCAGTCTGATCCTTATGTACATATTATAGCTCTTATATTTTTATCTTTGCTTAATGAATTGATCTTTCACAATGGTAGTCTCTGCTCTGGTGACAAGCAAGTAATGATTGCATTGATAGCATAGGGCTGGTCAGAAAGCATGGGAGACAGTGGGTCAGGAACAGCCTTTATCCTTGCACCAGCAAGTTGATCTCATATCACCACCTCTCTGAAGAACACAAGCCTCTTCTGGCTTGGGGCCTGGGAACTAGACACTGATTTCTCAGTGTCAGGATGAATAAATAGGGAATGGGAATGTTTACATATTTCCAAATACCACAATATGCAAAAAAAGCCTATTTAAAGAATATATCCTTCTGTGCCTCACAACACAGAATGTCAAAGGTCTTGGAAAAAGTGACCTGGTAGTTTCATGAGAAAGGCGCTGTGGCTCAGATCCAGGCTGTAAGTTCCCCAGTTGTTGAGAATAATTGCTACTTTGTGTAACAGCTGAATTCAGTCCTCCATTCTAGGGCTTTCTTTCATAAAATGAGCTTGGGGAAGAGAGAATTGCCATAGCAACAGAATCTTCTTTAAAAAGAAGAAGGAGACATGCTGGTCTCTCATCCCAGTTCAGCTTTTCCTGCTCTGCTGGTATTTTCAGCCTGATCTGATCTTGTTGCTGCCAACTCCCTTGGGGGCTGCTCTGGTTAGCTACCCCCAGTGCAGTGTGGTGCAGCTCAGGCTGGACCTTAAAGTGGCTTAGCCTGCAAGTGTCACTGGGCCAGTGGAAGCCCCTCAGAAAACAAAATCCAGTGGTAGCAAGAGGCTATGACTGTGGCTGCAGCAATTAGTGGTCTGGTGAGAAAGTTGTATCATGACTCTCAGACAGTGGTGGGAAATGAGAGCAAGGCAGGCCTTGTGAGGCCCCACTGAAGAGATGAGTACATACAAGACTGGAAGGGACTTTCAGCCACTTCAGTCCCTGCTTATTTCAGATTAGCACATTATACAAATCTTCTCTTAAGTGGCAAACTCCGTCTTTAAATCACTTAGGACTTCCCTTCTCCCAGGCCTTACATCTGGAGCTATTCCAGACAGTTGTCCCTCTGGTCCTTAGGAACCTTCTTCCAACTTCCAGACAACATTTATTCATGAACAATTTACAACTACTCATTTTTCTGCTGATCTTGTCTGGCTTTTATCCCTCCCTGCTGTCTCAGAGATGGCTAACGGGCTTGCTCTTACCCTTCATTTGTCACAGGATATTCCAGTCCCCCCAGTGAAATAAGACTGAGCACATAACCAGCAACTTGTACAATGGCATTTATCCCCCGCTTTCAAGTGCAAGTGTTTCATCTCGTACCTTCCAGGACTGACTCTGTGCTTCCTGCAGCCTTGTTAAATAAAGGCTATTGTCCTGTGGCTGACAAACACATGGAGAATATTCTCCTCCTCCACTTCTAATCAATAAGCACACAGCTGACACAGAAATGATTATTTTTTGTTCCTAGGCTAATTACCATCTGTAAGGAACCTTCAATAACCTCCTGAATTTTCCCAAGCAGTCCAAAAAGCACAGCTTCCATTCATTTCCATTCCACCTTATATTTGCAGTCTGGACTTACTGGAGAAAATTTCCAACTTTCCTTTCTTCCTACTCTCTGTGTCATCTACTCCCTCCATGGCTGTCATCCAGTGGGGAGTACCAACACAACTTTCTCCTCAGAGGGCAGTTGGGTGTCCTTTCCTGCTGCATCACAGTGCTACACATGGGCTCCATTTCAATGACAGGGTTGGATCAAAAGGATCCTGCTTTATGTGCCCATTGCATCATGATTACATCATTACTGGGGTTGCTTTCAATGGCTTCTGCACTTAGTGAGAAAATGTTCTTGCTTGGGATTTCTGAAATAAATCAAACTGAAGATTTCCAGAGAGCTGTTCAGAAATTTCTCTGCTTAAAAGCACTGAATTACCAGTCACTTGCTTAATTACCTTTTATTTTCTCTCTCTCTCTCTTTTCCCCCTTTTGTTTCTTCTTAATGGGATAGGGAAGAAGAGAAAGGTATCAAAGTAAGAAACAGTCAGCTTTGTCCAACTCTATTCCCTACATGGTTCATCCTACAGAACAAGTAAAGACCTGAGGAATTTCATTTCCTATTATTACATACATAAAGTCTGTAGAAGGAAAATAAACATATTTAAAATATGATTTTACTGAAGAGGAACATTTTATCCTTGTATTTTCAAGAGGATTGAAAAATTAGCTCTACATCTAGAAGCAATTTTGCCAGTAAAATTAAAATGCAGTATTGTTTTCGGGAGGAAAAAGAAGTACTTGATGGGGTGAGGCACAATGTGTTTGGCACGCAGAGGAGAACTGTGCTTCACAATAGCATGCATGAATTTTGGTTTTATCTAGGTGAATTCTCCACAAGGCATTTAACTGAAACCTCCTGATAGGCTTCCATCCAAAGTTTAAGAGATAACCAACTGCCATGGATATACAGCCATTAGAGAGACTTGCTTCTGGTTTATTACACTAGACAGTTTCTGGCTTTCAGTCTCAGGGAAGGGTCTCTGTCCTAGGAAATGGGGCTCACACACTGCTGAATCCACTGACATTCACTGACAGCCCAGAAGGCTGCACTGCAGCAAACATGCAGAAGAACACAGAGAAAACACACCCTGCTCAGCAACGCCTTTAGAAATCCAGGCACTGCACTTTGGAGGGGTCACTTTGCCAACTGGCTGCAGATGGACCCAAAGCAGACACAGAAAAGCAAAACTATCCAGTTGTACTGTTTCAAAAAAAAAGTCACTGCAACAAGGCTGTAAAGGGAGAACATGTGAGCACTTTGGTGTATCTAAAGTTAAGACTGCCACTACAACTTAAGAAAGCAGGAGAGACACAGACTTTGTAATTCCCAAACCACATTAAAAAAAAGTATACTCTTTTTACAGAAGAAAAATTTCAATCTCCTAGAATTTACTTGAGTTGATTAGATATGTTTATCTGGAACATACTGAAACCATCAGAGCCAGATGAAGAATCTGTGGTAATTCTGACAAGTGTTGGCAAACAGAACTGTCAAGTAAGGATAATGACTTTATATTCAGAAAGCATTTTTCAGCCACAGAACCCAGAGTGCTTTACAATTGTTACTAATGGATTATACACACACATGAATCACTTTGCCCATGACTGAAGTGGAACAGCTTAAGGAGTGAACTGTTTAACAGCACATAGCAACACTACACCACAGTTTAGCACAGGATCCAGTTGCAAATCCAAGAGAAATTTAGGAAGGCTGAAGGCAATTGTCCGTATTGCAATCTGCACAGGACACTGGGCTTATATTCCCCCTCCTCCAACAACCACCCCTGCATATATGACAGTTGCCAGCATCTAGCACAGCACTGTGTCATGATGGGAAGACAGGGTAACTCCTTGGCCTGTTCCAGTTAACCTCCAGGAGAGCTCAACAAAACTTAACTGAGCTTGCAGAGAATGAGTCATTTCAGGGGTGCATGCAACTATTAAAGTCAGTATTAAATCTCATATGCAGGATGGTACTCCAACCCAAAAAGTACTCTTTGATAACATAATAGAGCACTTGGTTGATTCTGCATGGGAAGAAAGAAGCTTGCATTCTATCACCAGGGTTACTTTCTTCAGCACCTGTTTCTCATCTGCAAGTTCTCAGAGAGAAAACAAAGTGGATTTGAAACACGTGGACTACCATTACCTTTGCTAAAAAGATACTCAAAAAAGAAAACAAAAGCCAACGCTATTATGATCGTTAGATTAAAAACCACAGCTCATATAAAAACAGAAATTTGCCAACAATAGATTAGGAAACAGGAAATCTTTTAAGGGAACAAGAGCTACAACACAGCCTTCTGAAACAAAAGGAAGAACATTACAGTAATTAATTCTTTTAACAAACACATAGCATACAACAGCTGGAGAAAGTAAACACTAGGATGCTGGATATCTCTTTGAATGGCAGGAAGCCAAGCCAAGGGGAAAGGGTGACTAGAAATGGAAAGCCTGGAGTCAAAATGAATTCTGATATTCCTCACCAAGTCACTGACCATAAGACCCACCTAGAAAATGTAAGCCTGGAAAATTCAGAGATTTCACTGCACAAGTTTTAATCTAGGGTGAACTAAATTAAAAACTTTCTCTTCATAACTGTCCAAGACTAAACCTAATTTATGTATCTACTTAAGGGAAGTCAGACCCTTTATCAGAATTGTCTTGTTTACTTCACTACTACCCTCAGCAATGAGAACAAAGAACTTAGCAGTCAGAGAGAGAGGACTCAATGTAAAAATATGACTCCCTTTTACATTAAGAATATCATAGTCCCCAGAGATAAAAACAAGGCAATGACAAAGACAAAAATTAACTATTTACAAATTATATATATAAATCTGGAACACATTTGGAGAAAAGAATCAGGAAGGAAAAAAGAGGTGTCAAGTATCTGTAAAACTGCTGTATGTCAGAAATCATCCATTTCCAATAAAAACACCTTTTAAACAAGACTGCTAACATCATGGATCATATTTCCCACATCTACTGATAATGGCAATCAGCCAGGAATTCAAGTTTCTTTATTCAGGACTTTCAGGTGGAAAACACTGTAACTAGTTGAATATCACATCTTCAGGTATGTTTCCTAATTCTTCATTGCTTCCTCCTACTTGGACTCTCCGTGTTTCAGGAGTCTGTCTGGCACGACTCAACAAAATTTTAAGTCTTCTTACCTACAGAAATAGCAAATATCCTTCTGAAGGGGCTGACCATCTCAAGCTGTATTAACAAGTTTTCTAAAATCCAGCACCTTGCACATTTGTCAATTCCCTGTTTCTTTGCAACAAGTTTCACCTACACTTGGAGGTTCTTCTGTTTGTTTAGTTTAGGTGGCCAGCAGGAAACTTTGGCCTGCATGCTCTGGCTGTGGCTTTTTAGCCATGCTAAGGGGCAGGCACCCACACATAGTATCCAGAATAGGCTGAGGGACAGAGATGACAGAGCATACCTGGTTAAAGTGTCTTAAGCAACTTTCCTGGCAGCAAACCCAGCAGAAACAGCAGCTGAGCAGGCACTTTGCATTCTTCTGCAATAAAATGAAATTATTGATTACTGCACACATAATTAGCCTCAAACAGAACCACCATTCTAGAAACAAACTTGCTTTAAGGGGGACTGACTGATAAAATTTTCACTTAGGCAGCAGATACTTCCATTAGGATTTTAGGAATTGTTTTTAATCCAGACCTTTCAATATTAATGACTGAAGAGCTGTGCAATTTTTTTTTCTTCCTGTTGATGGAAGATTCTTCTCTGGGAAAAGAAAATAAGTGCTGTGAGCAGCTTTGTGAGCTAACAGCTGCCTGGGGAGCAGAACAGACAGGCAAGTCAGTAATCCTTATAGCACTTCACAGTGACCAGGGAGTACAGATTTTTAATTTGTTTATCAAAAACCTTCCACAGTTCTGAAATAACTGGTACCCTAATGAACAAAAATAAAAGAATGGGTAGAAGGGCTTATATGAACATACATGTGTTTTGACTCAGAGCATACATTAATTTTTCAGGCCAGGAAGAAAAATCTTATATCAGAATAAGTTATTCATAGACCATTGAGGTATTAATTTCATAGTAAAAACTAAGCAGTAAACTGTAATGTTTGTTCCATGCCCCCACACCTCCATCACATCATGAGCTCAGAACAGTTAATCACAGTGATGATGCAAGACAAGAAAAAGACATCTTGCTATCCATGGTAGCCTTCCAAATTTAAGTGGCTGTTTTTCTCAACAAAAGAAAATTCAGTTCAGGGATACTTGGTCTTTTTAATATTATTTTTCCAGAGGTCAGAATGTTTTTGTCTTGTTTTGGAAACCAGAGATCTTCCAGTCACTATAGAAAACTCAGGTCCCAACAACCACCATTGTTCAAGCAGAAACCACAAACCTCTGAACTTTTTCCAGAAAGGTTCATGAAAATATTCCAAGAAAATCTCCTTCAAAATGGCAACTGTACATGCAAACTCCTGACAGAGAATACTTTACTCTTGCTATGTATTGCTGGAGAGATGATTTTACTAAAACTGTATTATCTCAGTAAGTACTGTTTGTTAAAAGCCTAGAGCAAGGGATTTCCAGTACAATCTCCTCTCTGATTCTGCTTGGAGACTGCTGTGTAGAAAATGTCTTTAAATTTACCTGCAAGCTTGCAGACCCCTGATTTTTTCTCTGTTCATAGAGAACAGCAACATTTTTTGCAAGGGTGGGGAAGTCTGGGTGAGCTCTACAAGAATGCAGTGTCACTTCTCATCCTTTAGTACCATTACTCCAGCTCTCAAAGAAAAGGGCCATAGCCTGTCCTTTCTGCCATGCAAAGGAACAAGGTTACTCTTGGGGGGATCCTTCCAAGGACTGAGGACATGAGCTGGCCAGACCACTTTCTAGCCTCTTTAGCAGTGGTTACAGCTATGGGTCATGTCACTGAATACTTGGGAACTGGACCAAAAAGGAGCCTGTAGCACAGTGCTGCAGACACAAATAATCTTTCTTTGCTAATTAAATCTACAGTTATTCAGATCACAAAACCATGTAACAAGCAAGTCCACTTATCCTGCTTTCTCTAAAGGCAGAAAATATTCTAAGCTGTCCCACCAACTGTCTTTATACAATGTTCTTGGTTAACACAACTCACCAAGTTTTATAACCAAAACTTTCATATGAAAGCAACATAAACCCAGACCACAACTTTCAAGTGTTTTATTACAAGGGGTTTTTATTTAAGCATTTATAACTTATACCAAACACATGCCTTGTAGGTATGATCAATGTAAATACCCTGTCATAACTATACATAACATGCTTCAAGGCCAAGGTAAACCCTAGAGGAAAAGACCTACATTGAAAACCTTTTCTTAAATCTTCTCCTAAAATCAGACCTGTGCATTCATAACAGACCTCCCTTGTTGCAAAAATGCCAGAATTACCTACAGTGGTGTGTTTCCGGCAGAAGAGAATAGATGTGGAGATGCATGAAAGGGAAAAAGGAGGCAAAAAACATTCAAAACAGCCCAGCTCTATGTTTTATGTATCTTAAAAGATGTGGTTTGGATACTACACAACTCTCAGGAATAGTTCTTATTTCATATATTCTTTCTATAAAATCATATTACAAGGCAGATGAAGTATTTTCTATAACAGGTCTTAAATCTAACAACAGTATTCTTACTTTTGCTTCTTAAATATTTATGATGCAAAAATTTTTAATAGAGCAGTCTGCCAATTTTTCTCTTTATTCCTCATAAAAATCTTTATATATAAACACTAAATAAAGGTGGGTTTAATATTGGTATTTTCTCCTTTTAAAAATATCTGAGTTGAAAATAAAAAGGAAGCATTGGTATCTGAGCTGAGAGAAATAAAAAGCTTTCCTAATGAAGAAAACATGACAAAATATAAAATCCATGTGATATCACCTATTTTTAAGCAAGAAATATATTTTTCACTTTTTTGCCCCATGATCTCATCTCTAAATTGCTATTTTTATAGTGTTACAGAAGTATATACCTACCTTTCGGTTTAAGATATTGTAAAGGTACAAGAGAACAATCCTTGGTATTCTCAGTATTGTGATTAGAAATGAGCCTTTTACAGCAGTTCCAAGGTGGTAGCAAAAAAGAACTGATATGGAAGACAGGACTGGGTGAGGCGGTGGGTTATTTTTATTTCTAGAAAGAAAAACAAACAATTTAAAAATGGTTTAGAAACCTATTTAAGAAGATAAGAATTGTGTCTTTTCAGTATTTGGAAATTTTAAGAATTAAGTTGTTATCTCCTTTCCTACTTGAACTACTTCAGTTTTTCTACTGACTCCATCTCAATGCTCCTTAGTCCCAAGAAAAGCAGCCAGATCTATAACTTCTGGATTAGTTTAATTCTTAAGCAATTACTGTTTTCTGGAATGGAAAAATACCTAGGAAAAAAAAACTACAATTGAAAATAGGAGAAGTAAGTGAACAATATCTGAGAGTACTCCTTGAACACATCTCTCCAGTTTCTGTCACTTCTCTTATTCTCTGCAATCTTTTATTTCGCTCTTGGTTCTGCAAGATTTCAGTCTGAGGGAATGAATCCACTATTTCTTCTTTAGTGGTAAAATTAAAATTGCAAGTTCTCACATGTAAAACTGAGAACTACCATCTACTTTTATAGTTGCAATTTGGCCAAATTTGGTTTTAAATTTTGTTAAAATGATTAATGCTTTTTTTTCCCCCCCCCACAGAACAGGCTTTCTTTTAAAATGGAATACAGCAAAAAAGGAATATTATACTATATGTTTAGAATTATAATCTGAACTAAAATACTTGTAGTTCTAGCACACACTAACCTGTATTGTTTTGGAGAAATAATGTCTCTGCCAAAATCAAAAAGCAAAGACAAAAAAAATGGCCTAAATACAAGTTTTATTTTTTTTGCTTCCTTTATAAAGGTCAGTTTAATGTCAGTCATTTACAGACAGTAGCATGACACAGCTCTCAAGAATTTATATAACCCTCAGGAAATCAACTTAAAAACACTCCCTCATCCCTTGTCAAATGCTGTTAAAAAAAAAAAATCAATTAAAGTAACACTCTGAGTACCTTTAGAAATGTTTCATAGGATTAAAAATCCCCATACTCATCAATAGTCATAATTAGACCTTCTATAAAGTAACTCTTAAGCAACTGGCCCAACCCTGAAAAATTTAGTTAGGCAACAGAACCAGCAGCCATTTGACTAAGCAGCTAAGTAAAGATCAGACCTAATATCACAAATAAGAAGCTCTGTTTTCAGAAGAGATTTCTTCTCTTCAAAACCTCTGTTATCTTGAAAAATCAGTAGTTTTCACAAGAAATTAAAAAATAAAAAGGCACCAATAAGAGAGTGACTGGTTTGGGCTAAGAAGCTATAAAAATATATTTCTATTAAAGCCTCACTTCAGTAAGGATTTAAATTGTACACACTATATTCAAGAGAGGGATTACAGTTCTGCAAGAATCCTGAAGGCATCACTGCAGTTCATTCAAAACACAAAAACTTTACAGTGGAGAAGTTGTATTTAAATATGTGAATATACCACATTATTTGAAATAGGAAATTCCAGCAAAGCAGTTGCTACATTTATTGTTTTTGTCTTAAAACCAGGGGAACAGCTCTGGGGATAGTGGAATTTTATACTGAATAAGGCAGTTCCGGGTTTTTTTAAAGTCATCAGGTTTCTGTCTTAGAAACACATGCATTGCAATGTGGATGAATTATTCTATTCATATTGAGCCATTGTTTCTTTCTTCCCCATACACTACCTTACATATGACAGCGTCAGTTTGATCTTAGAATATAAATTATTAAGTTTCTGCGAGTTAAAGGTTAACTAGTGATAACAAACACAGAAAGGAGAAAGTTTATTCCTGTGTTAATAATGTACTTGTTACTAAAGAGAAAAATGAAGAAGGGTTTTGATATTTTTAACATGACTAAATAATGAGCAGGAGAGTCAAAATTTGAAGCTTAGTTTAGATAAATTTTTACGCATTTGGATGTTTTTCCACACCTTCTTTTCCTAGCAAAGGAATTACCACAAGAACAGGGTCTGACAAGGATTTTGCTTTGCCTCCAAACAGATCAGAAGAACAGATTTTCCTTGTAATTCTGGTTCAGTGTAGGAAACGTAGAAACATAGGAAAGAGGCTAAACACAGCAACAGGTGATGGTTGTGGCTGTAAACAAGTTCAAGATTGGCTCAATCATCCACCTACTCCCATCACTCTGGAGGCTGAAGTTTCACCCACCTTTGTATATTACATAGCTGCAATCCTGGCGTGACTTTAGCACAAGCACACAATCATTATGCAGTGGATTCTGTGCACGTGAACTCCACTGCATGTGCACAAGGTATCGGAAAACTGGGAATCTGCCTGATCAGTTATAAGATTGAGTAGAGCCACAGCTTGTTTTTCCTCTTTGGTATTTCTGTTTTATGTCATGAGATTGTTCGATTTACATACAACAGTACTACTCCAAAATCCTGTGGACCTGTATTCAATACCGCATTATCTTTTAATAATTTTATTTCTTCAGTACTGTCGATTGCCTTAATTTACTTGTGAGCTCTGTGACACTCAATATATTTTTTGACACTAAGTTCCTTGATTCAAATGATCACACATGCATCTTGGCTTTTATTTTAAAAACATTTTTTGTGAGAAGAAAAAAATGTAATCTTGACACACCCAACAGACATAGATGCTTGAATGGGGGAAAAGGGTATTTCTTCATTTCTTTAAAATCCTGTCCTCTTAAGAGCTATGCTTACAGTTTTCTTCACTCATGCCTCACCAGTTTCAAAGACTGTCTAAAAATAACTTTAGTATAAAATACTTTAGACGTGTTAAGGAATGAATTTCCTATTCCTCAAATAAATATGAATCTCAATTTTTAAACAAACACAATAAATTACAAGATTTGTAATAAAACAGACATTATGAGACTAACAGAGACCACACAGACTGTACTTCCAACCTCCCTTTTACCTAATCTCAAAGCTGCATGGGACAGGTCTGACTACATACATGCTGGTGGCTCTTTTAGGTCAAGTATGTAAGTAGGGCAAAAGATGTCCATAAATATTGCAGATATATTTGAAGAGGAAGTCTTTAAAAGTGGGTTCTAGTTCATCTCTAAGTGACTTTAGTGCACATCCATAAACCTTCATTTTTGACCTACTGGGAGAGATACGTATTTCACTTCTCCTGGAAGTTGTGGTGCTGAACACCTCAGTCAGGTAGATAACCCCAATCCTTAATTTCAAATCCATGCACTGACATATGTGCACTGGAGCTACTAAAGAAGCTCAGGATAGTGGACAGGATAGTGATGCCTGTGACATGGATCAAGTTACATATCACCTTCCTTTACTGCCAGAGAGGGGGAAAGGCTCATCTCCCTGCAAAGGTAAATACATACATAACACCTAAGAATACCAAAGTGAGAATAAACCTCAGCAATTGTAAGCAGCAATTGTAACAAAGAAGGTTTTTTAAAAGACTGAGCCCTTTTCCTAAGCTGTAAAATGTAATAATTAAGCAAAAAAATTATATTTGTTTTTATTAAATTAATAAAATCTTTTGTGTATTGATGTTTCATCTAAAATAAAAGAAGGCAAAGTCCATTTTCAGTCGTGGTATTACAGGCCAAATGTACGTAACCTGTAACGCTAATCCAGGTAAAATGACCCCCTGGCCACCCCATTTGCAACTCAGCTGTGGTTGTTGGCCATGCAGCGCACTGCTGAGTGTGCTGTGGAAGATTTCCACATGGAAAGGCTGTGCCATTTCCTCGGAGCACTTACAGGCCAAGAAGAAAGCCTGTCTGTAAGATCCCATAAACAAACTCTTGTGACATGCCTTATGATGCTGCCCCAGGGAATACATTAAAAACACAAAGCAGACAAACTCAGAATTGCTAGAACAGCTTGAGATAACCCTTGCCCTTGCTGGTGTGACTGCTGCTGCAGCTAACCACCCTCTCCCCATTCCCGCACTGCTTTCCATCTCTGTGGATCTGTGCTGATAGCCTAAAGGCCAGGACAAGGGATTACCACCACAGAGAAGTCGCATTTCCCCTTGCAAACACAACTCTCTCAACACAGTAACACAGGTCACCTGGCAAGCCGGAGGAGACGGTAGTTGTACAAAATGATACCAATACAATTGGGAGCAGGAACCTTCTGTACTTGGCAGCCAGTTCCTGCAGCAGTAAAAAATAGCTGGAAAGCGGAAACCCATAACAGAGCAGTAAATGTCATCATAGCAGTTTCTACAGGTGCTTCCCTGCTCTGCATGAACAAGATATGGACAGTGCCTTTGCCTTGGGGATTTACGTGGTGTATTGAACCAAAATGCACAGCAGCACACAGCCCAGGAACTCAGCAGAACTACTTTGCTTCCCAGGAACTCAGCAGAACTACTTTATTTTCCTGTGCTTTCTCAAGCCAATTGAAATGAACCTTTAGTGCCTCAGCATTCAGCTGCTAAAGCTGGGGTACATCAATGTGCTTACAAGAGAAGAGAAGCTCACTATCCACAGCAGCACAGCCGTGTGAGTTCCAGAGCTTCAGCAGGAAGAAAGGAGATGACATCAGAAATGAGAGTTCCTCCCTTTTCAGGTCCTATTATGGCACGTAAAATAGAAGGGTGAGGCTATGTCACTCTTTCAAAAAGATTTCAACCTTTAAAAAAAGTGATGTTTTAGGTTTTATTTCCTCTTACCTAAGCACCAGTTCAGTGGCACAGCTGTTGGTTGTGTAGAGAATCCTGTCAGGGACAGGCTCCTGATACATGTGCTAAACCTTGTCCTACCCTGGCTTTTTGGATGGAAGGATAAAACGTTGCTTAAACCAGGGGTGGGCACTGGCCCACTAGATCTTCCAGCCTTGCTGCTTTGGCTGGAGCAGCACGGCTCGGGTGGCTGCTGCAGGAAACCTTTATGGAGCCAGTCCCGCAAGCAGAGCCTGTGCTGGTGTCTCTGCTGGGCGGTGGCAAACACAACACTGGGAGACCTTCCAGCAGTAGCCTCTTGATCAGTGACTGAAACACCCAAGGACACATTCTGGAGACCATCAACAGAAACCTGCTTCCTATGCTTTGGAGAACCCAAAGACATCTTTCCCAGCTGCCCAAGCCATATGGCCCTGGGCAGCTGCCACCAGTGCTCCAAGGGCCACAGGCTCTCTCTGGCCAGGCCCTGCACCTCAATCTCACATCACTTTCCTCAAGGGTTAATGTTTCAACAAATTAAGGTTATCACGATATTCCTCTAATACAAAATGAAGAAATGCCTTAAAATGCCAGAGCTTTTCACAGATCAGAAAATGTCATCACTGGGCATAGAAGAACAGAGCACTGAGGATGAGAGAGCTCATAAAATACTTATGAGGAAAAATGTTATGGGGAAAATGCTCTCTTCATTGTCAAAAACTCAACAACATATTGTGAGATTTAAATCTTCCCCTGAAATGAGTGCATAAACCCAATTTAATTTCATTTTACTTTTCCTCATTTCTTCCACATTTACATTTCTGGGCATATAAAATTCAAAGAAGTTTGTTTGTACATGTCTAAATACTTAACAGTGTTAAAGCATTTATAATTAACTGAAAATATCTGCACAGAATGAAAAAAAAAAGTATTAGACCAGGCAGTTATGCAGGCAGAACACATGGAAACCCAGAGCAGGGATGAACACTTACAAAGAGGTCAAACTGCCCATGAATACATGAAATTACCAAGGAACAATACATTGCTTCTCATTTGGAGCTAAGGCAGCCTCCTGGAAAAGGGTCAAATGCAGCCTATGCCTTCTGAATGGTAATTCCCGCAGAGTCAACAGAGCTCTAACGGCTTGTATCAAAGCTCAGTTTGGCCCAGCATCTCCAGCAGTAGGGGTGAGTCACATTAATATCACACACATTGTAAAATATTACTCAAGATCTTGCAACAAGCAACATTAACTTACAGTAAATTGGATTCCATATATTGACATAAACTGCAATCTAATTGAGACTATTTTTCCTAGCAAAAGATTGAAAATAAATGCTGGAAAATCCCCAAGACTATCAAGGGGCAATTCTGCACTCACCTGTTGAAATAACAAGTAACCACTGCCCCAGCAATCACCATTTGCTGACAGGCAAGAATGAATTCACTAGTCCAGATAAGGCCAACGAAATGATACCATGCCATGTAGCAAATTCCAGACAGAGCTCTGTATTCTACTTGTCCTCCTGAAGTGGACTGTGCAGTACCTGAAGTTGGGATTACACCATTGTATTATTATAACATGCCAGACAAGGGGGGAAAAGGGAAGGGGGGACAGGGACAAAGAAGTACATGGAAGTGCCTCTCTGCACATTCTCTTAACTTCTCCTCAGTAAAGTTACAAAAAAAATAAATTCAATACTATTTAATTCTGTCCATTCTAACAAAGTTAGAGAAACAACATTTTGTAATTCAAATTGAATTTTGAAAAATAAAATCTCATGAAAAGCAAAAGGTTGTGTTTAAATTGGGATTGCGACACAGCTACCAACAAAGAGGAAAACTACATGTTAGTAAAGGTTTCTGAGAAGACATTACTCAAGACTTGAATAATCAAATAGTTCAGAAGTAAATAAAATCTTAATTTTCATTATTCAAATTTGAAATAAATTCATAGTTACGAAATGCTTTAGGATTGGTTTTTTTTGTAAGAAGCAGAAGAGAAAGACTGCAGAAAAGTATTAAGGATACATAACATACTGTTGCAACAAAATAAAACAAATATTTTAATTGCTATTACAAATCAGAACCATGGCCATTAGTTTTCTGTTCTCTATACTTCGCAATCTTTGTGCAAAATACAGGCACATAAATGTAGGCTCTCTGGCGGGGGAAAAAAAGTAGACATCTATATGGCAGTATATGCTCCAATGTTACTACTGTATCCAGGAACATGGACAAATTAATTTATTCAAGCTAAAAATATTCCTTCCACTTCTGTTACTCACAAAGAATTTATTCCATAGTCATAGATGGCTTTTCACAAAAGGTAGGGGCAAATCAGATTCCTCAACAATCAGACCTTTCTTTGTGCAATCCTATTTATGGCACTTGACTCTGAAGGCTAGTCAAGGGATAATGGCATTAGGACCATTTGATCCTAGTAAAAGGTCTCTAGGTTCCTAACATGCTGTTATTATTTTTTTTTTTAACCAAGCCTTAAGTCTATTAACCTTAAAGAGAAACATGTTCACTAAATAAAACAATCTCTGGAGGTGAGTAGTTTCTTATTCCAACTCCATGAAAGAAATAACAAAGTGAGACAGAATTGGCTATTGCTGCTAGAACAGCAATAAAACTTAAGCTCTAATACTACATGTATTCATTTGATGGACTTGGCAGTGTTAGGTTTACAGCTGGACTTGATGATCCTAAAGGTTTTTTCCAACCTAAATGATTCCATGACTCTGTTTTCTCCTCCAGGACAACACACCACCTTCAAGTTCAAAACTACCACATATACAAAGCTATCTAGGAAATGGCTCCTTTCTGGCCTGTTTTTCTATAGCCACAGACTTCTTATTCAAGAATAACTAAAAGTAGAAACAGTAAAGATTTGTTTCAGCAATACCATCAGGTTCAGACAAGCTTTTCTTAAGTTTTCAGAACCAAGGTCTATTAGTCTGTAAATTAAGAAAAATATTCATCTACCTCATAGTAACACTGCAACATTATTTTAAAGTGCTTTGAAGGATAAAAAAGTGCTACATGGGTACATAAATACAGACATATGTTCTAGATATTTTATTTTCCCGGAGGTTAACTATATTGGCGGAACAGGCAAGCTCTCTCCAGTGCTGTTGAGTTGGTCATTCACAGAAATACTGTTGTGCTTCCAATACAGTCAAATGTATTTTAAGTCCATGAAGTGCAAGATACTTGATGGTATGAAAAAGCTACTACTCAGATCTCTTCTCACAAACTCTCCATCATTCCTCCCCATCCCGTGCCTCCCTGGTTTTATGTTTGCAAAAGTGGGGTTTTTTTAAGGGAAGTTTTTGAGGATATAATAATTTACTTAAGTCATCAAAACGAGTGAGGCACTATATAATTCTGAATTCAAGAGATTGTTTGTTTCCCATATTTCTTCCAGAGGCTCTAGACTGCCTTTTCCTGCAGCACACACAACTAGCCAAATATGTCCTTTATCCATAGCCTACAGCCCTTACTGAGGGAACTTAAGCAAACAATATGTCAATGAGATACAAGGTGTCCTACCTCTCTATTTTCATGCAAAGACATCATGCCATTTGGTAGCTGAATTAAGCACATTGTCCACCATACAATCCACATGAACATTTCTTTTTCCAAAATAGGCCTTTTCAGGCTTTGTTTCTGTAGTGTTGGCATGAAGACTGATAAATGTACATACGGCAAGCTAATTCTGTTTGCTTTTTACCAGTCTGATGAAATAACCACCTGCAGTAACAACAGTAATGGCTTTGTCTTTCCTGGACAACTTTATACTTGTACATGTGCACAGTGCTGTGCTCAGCTGCACAGAAATCAGGCAGAGCCACCTGCGAGCTCACCTTTGATCACTTTGCTGGTCAGGTATGGTAAACTTTTTTGTTACTTCACAAAAATCTGTTTACCAGTGTAAACATCTGTGTCTGATTCCCTGTCTTCTGGGCTTACCAGACATGCATTATTTTGTCAACAGAACTACAAGCAATGCTATTTTTCTATATCAGTAGCCCAGATAAACTTTAAAGCTATCCTAGATAACCTGTTGAGAAAAGTATATGCCATTTTCCTCATCACTGTACTATGATCTATTTGTTCATACAAACTAAACTTTTTCAACAAAGCCCTGAAATACAGTTTAATCTGTCAGCAGAATATTTTTCTCCAACTACACAATCATGAATCTTTCCAGTGTACCATACACTCTTAGTGATAACATTAACAAGTCAGTAAAGAACTGAAGTCCCTACAGCTGCATTACCAAATCTGGAAGCCTTTGATCAGTACAAATGTTGATCTGCTGCCAATACTTCAAAAGAAGTGATGTTAACAATGCGAACAGGCACAAGTGTTTGCAGCAGAACCCAGGAGAGTTTCCCTGTGGGACTCACAGCCCAGAGCACAGCAGTGCCGTGAGGCACCAGTCAGCGGTGGGTGCATGCAGTACCTTCAGCTACATTCTGGGACTTCCAGACTTAGGTCAGATGTCCTTACTCAGCAACTGCTGCTGCTGCGAGGTTTCGCTGATGCCTACAGCAATAGGCTGTTGTAACAGACAAAAATTCCTGGGAAGTCTAGTCCAGCAATTTCCTTATCACAAACAAAGAGCCACTGACAAGGAAATACTGAGAGCCTGTTTATCAGTTCCTGTTAACATGAAAATACATTGTGCCCCTCCCACTGCTAAGTGACAAAAGGCTCTGGAATCATACACTGAATCTTAGTGCTTCCTGCAACAGAATTTATTGTGTTATCTTATGTAGTGTTTTTTCACGGAAAAGTATTTACAGCTAAGCTACCTGACTGTAATTGGAATGTCAAAGCCCCTGCAGGAAAGATATTCTTATTGCTCATTTTGCTGCTGCACAGCTTTATGTGGCAGTTCTGCTGCTCACTTCCCTGTAGGACGCACCTTCATTACACAAAAAAGTCACACCACCTTCTCATCCTACATGCACAGTATTTACACCATGTGGACCTCACAGCTCCTGCATGCTGGAAAGTTGAAAGACATGCTCTGTTGTGCCACATGGCCACTTCGGTTCTGAAGTTAAACACCCACAAATTAGCAAACAATAAAACTCAATAACCCTAAGATATATCAGCTTTTCCAAAGAACAGCTGAATTCCATTCTTAGCCAGCTAATGGTTCTAACTGGTGCCACTGCTTGTGCTACCTAAAGTCTCATGAAGTCTTGGCATTTCTCCTAGTTTTCTAGGCCTGGAATTCACTCAGTCTCTGCTGCTCTTAGAGATTCTGAATTACCAAGGTACTTAGGCAGGTGCCTACCTTAAAATGCAAAAGCAGTCCCACTGATTTTAATAGGATTATCCATGTGTTTCAAATTAGTCATGTGCATAAGTACCTTTCAAGTGCAGGTTATAGCTTTCTATAGCTCCCAAGAAGTTAGGTTTTTCCTCACAGTAACACTAACTTTTGGAGGAGATGTAAATAAGGTGCCTGCATGGTCACATAATGATCAGGTGCACCACAGCTGAAGCGAGGAGCAAGTGCTCCAGAACTGTTAAGATGCAGAGACACCATAAATATAATATAACTAGTGCAGATTCAAGGAAAATGTTAAGAGCAGGTGCAGCACAGCAGCAAGCCAATTTCATTTAACCATCTCTCTGTATTAGACAAAAGACTAGTGTCTTTGTAAACATTTCATTTTTTCAGCTTTCTTCGTATATTTGCATTTAAAATACAGCCTGCACAGCCCCAGAAAATATATTTGTGAGAAGAAATTGTCAAAGTGTCAAACCCAAGAAAATCACCACCTGTATTTTACAAGCTGAATCCTAGATAGGCAACTATTTGTCAATGAAGAAAACAAATTGCTCTGTAAGAGAAAGCGTATCTTTGGAGATCTTCAGAGAAGTACTCTCAAGTGGTGCAAAAAGTCCCCAAACCTCAAAATAAAAAGAAATGTCTTCCACTTACAGGACAATTGTAGAAAACTAATAAATAATACAAAGGTGTCCTGTCAGTGCATTATTACCCATACAGTACTGTATGCATTTATCGTTACAAGATGCGTAAGTACGAGTCATCCTAGAACAGCAGACATACCCCCAACTTAAAAGTGAGCTGCTTTAACAGCCAGCATTTCAGAGGACTCATATTTGGGTTGAAAATTTGAAGTACAATCTAATGGAATATTCTCAATACCAAATCTCGTTTACTGTTCACCGTGCAAGTTTTGAAGCACAAAACAAATCTGAGTAGAGTAAGGGACTGGAAATCCAAACAGCTATCCTGCTGACGGACCTCCAGTCACCCGTAGAGCTCTCCTCAGCCTGAGGGCTGGATCAAACAATCCATTACTCCTTCTCTGGAGCACGGAGAGGCTGCGGGGCCTTTGTTCCCGTGTTTCTCCGGGAGGAGTTTCCCACCCCGCGGCCATGAGCGGCCGGGCGGGCGTGAGGCGCTGCCCGCGTGCTGCGGCGCCCCCTGGCGGGCGCGGAGCTGCTGCGGGGTCCCCGCGCCTCGGGCCGGAGGGGGCACAGCGACAGACAGCGAGTGTCCGACAGACAGCGAGTGTCCGACACACAGCGAGTGTCCGACACACAGCGAGTGTCCCGCACACAGCGAGTGTCCGACAGACAGCGAGTGTC
>VWZT01001704.1:343347-356182 GCA_013397055.1 Pachycephala philippinensis
GTCCCGCACGCAGCGAGTGTCCCGCACGCAGCGAGCGTCCCGCACACAGCGAGTGTCCCGCACACAGCGAGTGTCCCGCACACAGCGAGTGTCCCGCACACAGCGAGCGTCCCACAGACAGCGAGTGCCCGACAGCCCCGCAAAAACTGCCGTCACCAGCACAGCCAGGAGAGACACAGAGGCCAGCTTACCCAGAGACACCAGCGGATACAGAGGGGCGTTTTTCCAGCGGCATTCATGCTTAGGTTTTAAGTGAGAAGTGATTTGGGTTATTTATCAATTGCACACATGCTCTTCTAAACATTAACATGCTTCTAACAGGACGATCTTATAAGGACTGACATCTACACTAAAAATATCCTGCCAGGATATCTCCATCAAAACCTGTTTTATTAGGTTGCTCATATAAGCAATAATATTGACAGTTAAGTGCCAGGAAATGACCTCCCCTTCTTATGCTAAATCAGAGAAAAGTCAGTCCTTTCAAAATTGAAACTTTATCATCACTCTGCTGTGCAGCAAGCTTATGCTGCCCTCTGTACTGTACCGTTTGCATCACTTGCTGGAAACATCAGCATTCCTATTAAGCTAGGGAGAAGACAAAACATAAAATACCTTTGAGTCAGGAGCTGTGTGCTGCACTATTAATGTAACAGCAGGTCATAAACTGAATCCTACTCTCCAAGAAAGAGGAGGAAAAAGAAAAAAAGTAGAATGAAAAAGCCTAGCAGGAAACAGAGAATATAACCAATAAAGGAAAATGGCACAACATGGAAAAAGCATAAAAAGCCTCTCAAAGGCAGTTTTCACTGGGTTTTACTCCCCTGTGAATATATGTGGAATTTGCTTTTGGATATAATGTGCAAGTTACTATTTTCCTGAAAAGACTGTAAAAGCATCCAGAAAATACCCAAGTAGTTTCCCACCCTGCTCTTATAATCAAGCTTTTTCTGTCACATGAGCTAAAATACTTCTACTCTTCTAATGACTGCTGCATTTCCAAAAGCTTTTGAATACAACAGAATCAGCTGGCATTTTCTAAACTTAGATATAACATGGGCAAGCTTTACATCCTTATTATGTGCATATTAAGATCAAGTCAGCTTGATTTAACATCAAAGATGTAATGTTTCCTCTCATAGTTCTTGTTAATTATACACTTAGAAAATCTGTGTGTTATAATTAATTGTATTGTCCTGTTACTAAATTTACTACAGTTAATGTTTATCTTAAATTGTATCTGATCCAAGCAGGTGCATGAAATGAACAGTTGGTTGATAGCTCAGGAGATGCTCCTTCCCATAAAGTCTGGTCTGCAGCAGTGGTAAGGTATCCCACAAGGCCAGTTTCAGAATTACTGCTGCCTGTCTGCTCTGTACATAAATGGTATAAAGACTTTGCAGAAAAGCTAACAACAACATAGATCTGTGTCCAGCACACAATGCTGCTTCTGTATTGGGAAAATCTAACTCAAAGGAGTGTGGAGAAGGAATATCCATGACACCTAAAGCAAAGGGCATTGGCTTGACTATTTATTGAGGAGGAACAATTCACAAAGAGACTGCAGGTCAGACATTTGGCCATGCAAGGTCTGACCATTTTGCAGGAAAAGCAGGTTATCAGCTGCTTCAAGCAGCCATTTCTTCCTGACAGACATGAGCTACTCAGAAAAAGGCAGCAGAAACAAAGACTTGCAAATCTGCATGACTGGCCAATGAAAGCTGGAGAGAAACAGATCCCAGTCCAGCCTAAGCAATGGGTGTGATTTGCAATGCCAGCATGGACTCAGACAGCTTCTTGTGTTAGAAGTGAATTGGGTCTTGTAAAGAGCCAGAATCAGCTGAGATGGAAGCAGTTGTGATGTAAGAGGAGCGAGGTACCTGATCCATGGAGATAAGGAATACAGCCGGCTTTGCCAAATGGGCTCAGCTATGGAAAGGCTGGAGGCTTTCCTGGCCTAGCAGGAACCTGTAAGCCTGCACTAAGGGGTTACTGCAGCCACTGTCTCAAGCACTGTCTCAGTGGTGGAAACACAAAGTAAAATGGTAACACACAAGCATTTGAAGAATTAGGCTGTATTTGGTTTTCCACACAGAAATCACTGCCAGGTTTCAGAAAAGAGAAAATCCATAAACAAGGGTCTGTGTCCACATCAGTTCTACATCAGCTTCAACCCGAAGGATAACAATTGGCTCCTAACAGTGGCCCTAGAAATTGAAAATTTAAAAATAGCAGCCCCCAAATAATAATGCTTTTCATGGACAGGGGCTGATGTCTACATGAAGAGTTAACCCCAGAGCTCCACAGAGTTTAGCTTCACTTTGTGTGATGTTCCAGGGAAAGACGTCTCTTTCACTTGGATGGCATGGTGCTGGGCCAAGGGACAGCATCCAAATTACCCTGGTTCAATCACTGACAGATCTCACAGTTGTATATCCCTCAGTAATACCATTTCCATACTAAAAATCTGCTCTGCCAGATCTTTCATAGTGCTTGACTTTCCACAGAGCACCTCCTCTACAGCAGCATGAACCACTGGATTAATCCACTGTTGCACTGGTCCAAATGATAGCAATTGCCACTGAACTACTGCTCTGAAGCAACGTTCTGCCTCTCTGACAATTCAACATTGTTTAGTCAGAGGAAACGAACATTCTCATTTTGTAACAATTGCACTAAAACTGTCTCCTCCTTCCTGTTACTTTCTTCATTTAAGTACACCAAACATATACTGTACCTACCACAATCTATTAACACATAAATGAGAAAGAACAAAACTCAAGTCCACATATGGAAGCAAAAGGGTAATGTAGAAGACTCCAACAAGTGGGAAATAAAATAAAGGGAACAAGTAACTCTGCCATGTAACAATGCTAGCCCACATTTTATACACCAACACTAAGAGGTCCCACATTTAAGAAGAGAACTTAGGAAATTGATAGCACTCAGTCAAAAACATGAAAAGTGTTTACTTACCTGCAGTTCCTAAGCTAAGTAGTACAGCAACCCAAAATATCCAGAACACAATGAGAATCAGGAAGGTCCAGAGTGGTTGGAACAGGAGGAAAGGAATTCTGCCAATGATTTTACCAACAAGGCGAAAGAGCTGTACAGCAAATGGAAGCCTCTTTCTTAGTACAAATATAAGGAAGAGCAGAACAACCTGTTACAGGAAATAAAAAGACAAATTATTGGGGGTTTTACCTCAAGAAAATTATCAGAGTTGTCAAATGTGGGATCAGAGGATACAGACTCCACAAAGACATGACAGCAAAGCAATTTATACAATCTTACTACACATTGGAAAATCCACCTGAGACACTCCCTATATTCTCGAAGAGCCTGTGGATTAAAATCTGGTTTTCTGCAATAATTGTTGCTGGTTTTTTAAACAAAATAGGTTTCATAAAACTTTAATTCTTCTAATGGAAACAGACTGTTTTGCTTTACAGCAAATGTAAATATACATTAAACACTACACATTGCTTTCACATACCCTGCATGTCATGAACTTTTTAACTTTCTTTCTACTCAGGTCAGCTTGCCACTGTTCACTTTCACAATGGTAGGAGAACCAGTCCTTTCCTGCAGTCCACAACAAAACTAGTTTGAGAGCTATGTATGTATGGAAGCAAAGCAGACATAAAATGAAAACTTATTTAAATAAATTATTGTCTTCCCAAAGTAAAAAAACCAACCCACCCATAACAAAATCCCAAGTCAAAAACCCCACAATATCCCCAGTTCTTTCTATGTGACAAGGAACTATGAACAGCAGTTAAGAGGGAGGTTGGAATTTATAAAACAATAAATACAACCAGTGGCAGTTGCTTCACTAGTTTTCTTGCCTGCTCTAGGAAGAAGCTACCAGCTCTGAAGAGAAGCGCAACCTGCAGCAGTGGATGTTCCCACAGTTCTGCAAACAACAGTCAGTTGTATTGGAACACACATGCATTCAAAGAAACTTTGTCTTACCTCTTTTGTATCAGCAGATGTAAAAAGGTCGTAACTTACAGAGGATATAAAAAAATGACCTGTGACACATTTATATTTGTCACTGTAAACTGTCAGACTGTTCATATCTGGCAAATTCCATATAGATCTTACTCATCTCTAAGAAAACAGGACAATCACTTTGACAAATGTCTCATGAAGCACAAATTGACAGTACTCTCAAATTGAGCAATGGCTCCTTTAACTTTGCAACATCAGAGTGAAAAAATCACTTAAGAAGTTGCAAGCTGCACTCAGATTTTCTGTTGTAAAACAAGGTCAATGAGAGAAAAACAGAATTTGACCCCATAACTTGAGGTCTAGACACTGCTGCCTGTGTTTCAGTGCCACTTTCATTGTCTAAAAGAGCTGCCACCCCTTTCTCCTACGGACAGGGCGGGATGAATCCACGGATCTCCTGTTCATTCTCAGCCAGTGTCTCTGTGTTTATTCAACATGATTCTCCAGTGAGCTGATGCAGAACAAAATGGGGATGGAAAAAATTCTTGCATTTTTACACCAACAACATTAACACTGTTTGCACAGGTTTGAAGTGTGGCAAGGCTGACAACCAAGTTTCACGATGAAGTTACAAAATTTTTTTCTGTAGTTTTGATGGGGGCCTAAAAATCTAGTTGGAACTAGATTTTTAGGGATCTTTAAGATCCCTTCCAACCTAAACTGTTCTATGATTTTATGATTATATTTAAATGCATGTAAGAAGCTCTTAGAATTTATTCTCATTTTCCAATTTGAAAAGAATTAGGAATTATTTTTACTTGTTGCAGAACCACAGTAGTTCAAGTTACAGCCTCTGCCGTTGCTTCGGGCAAAATGCTACTTACTGTAACTATTGTTGAGAAGATGGCATATCCAAGTAGGAACTTCACGTTTTCCTTTTCTGTTTCCAGTTCAGTGCTGGGATCATTCCTATAGTCATAATGGAGCCACCAGAGAACACCTGAGATGACTGAGCAGACCAGAGCAGCGTGAGGGTGGGCAGTGCACGCTGTTGCTGGCAGGCTGATGCCTGCCTGCCCTCCCTCCCCAGTCTCCCGCCCTCCCCGCTAACCCACGCCTGGCTCAGGAATACCCCCAGCTAGCAAAGTGAGGCACAGGATCAGTGATCACAGAGAAAATTTCAATAGTGGCCTGTCAGACTGAGGTAAAACCGCAGCAGAATGTTTGGATTTCTTGCAGTTATTCTAAGGCTCAGGCATGTAATTTCATTGTGGAGATACAAAGCTAAATTTAATGGAATGACAAGCTTTAGCCAGACACATTCCTATGGTTCTCCCTTCCTAAAGCAGGCAGTATAAGAGTTCACTTAACATTCTTTGAAACAGTAGCATTTTCATAACTGCATCCATCTGCCAAAAGAAATGTTGTTTCTAGGCATCTATAAAAACAATAAACATCACCATCATCCCAACACTCAGCAGCTGGAACAGCACAGCCAGACCTTGGCACCAAAAGGCAAGCAGGCCTCAGTTTGGAAATGACTGTGGTAAGATGAAGGTTACTGAGGATGGCCATGAAAAAAAGGGTAACTGTTTGTTCAGCTGCTAATCCTTCAGTTCAGTGAAACAGTAAATATACTTACACAACAAACCGAATACAACCAGTGCAATCAGAGTATGGACAAGGAGGGTCTGAATGAATCTGAAGGCTAAAACCAGTATCAAAGAGAAGGCTGAAAAATACATGTAGTAAGTTTGAGTGTTACAACCCATTTAATTTAACTCCTTTTTATTTTAAATATGTATTTAAGGTTCTTGTAGAATTTTGGCTTTTATTTTTAAACAGTCGTTTCAAAATCAACAGCATGTAGTAAAGTTGGCAACCTTTTTAACATTTAAAGCACCCACTTACCTGTAACTTAAATAATATGGAACTTATAGCTGATACATTTCACCACAGGAATTACCAGCTTTTTAATAACATTTTATACAAGATTTAAGTTCAAGTGTTCATGCTGATGTCATTTTTTATCAACCATTTCTTACACTCCCTCAAAATGAGATAACCATGTCATGAAACACAGAATCTGATAATTCAGATCTGCATTTCACCAGTCTATTGAATGCCTCCTGATAAAACCTGATCACTCTTTCTTAAAAATAAAGAAAATATTAAAATATGCCCAGAAAATATTTTAAAAAATCCACTTTTGAATTAAACATCTAGACTTATAACATTTTAAGAATGTTTTTAAACATTCTTAAATGAGAAACATTTAACCTTTTAATTGAATATCATTATCCACTTTTTACTTATAAACTTACCTAGTGCAAGGACACTCAGTCCTATCACGGTATCTCTTCCTGCCAATATTCCACTCAGAATTCGGTGAAAAACATCCATTTCATTAACCATATTTATTAAGACAGATGCATACTTGGAATAGCATTCAGGATTTTGTGGAACACATCGATTAAATAATGGAAAGGATTTACTGAAAAGTTAAAAACAAAAGCGGTAAAATATATTAATTACTGGACAAACAGTTTAAAATCCACAGAGATCCATCCTGCCATTCTCCACAGAGAGCATTCTGTTATAAAGGGTAGCTTTATGTACCATCTGCAAAATAAACTCCTAATAGTGCCATGCCTATATCACTATACCAGAACAGATCCATTCATGATCAGCCTGGGGAAAAAAATTTACAACTCTCTTATTAATTACTATCACCATCAGCACATAGCTCCTGTTCCCATTCTAGTCTGGCTTCACCTGCTTTGCTCCCATGTGTTTATGTAAAAACAGAGTTCATGCTAACATAGTTATAACCTATGCTGTTGTAGATAATTCTAGATCACAAACACTTTGTGTTGTTTTTATGATATTTAAGCATTCTAAAAGCCACACCAAAACAATGTTTGCAAGGTACAATTAATGGCACCAAATATTTATACAAAACTATTTGGCACTCCCAGCCAAGCTTCTTGCATATATTTATTGTCCGACTTTGGCAGTGCTGCACTACAACAGTCAAAGGCATATTCTTACCTGAAAAGGAGAGGTTTCATCATCAACAGTTAAAAATTACTCTAAATAGCTTTTCTTCTACTATGAAATATTACTGTGCAAGATGAATAACTTTGCTAAGTTCCTTGACAAACAGAAAAAAGCCTAGAAAGTTGAGGAAATAAGTGAAACATGCCATAGTTTTTCATCAATTTACACACTGTCCTTTGATCCCCTGTATGTAATGTTTTTATGCGTCTCCTACTCTTTTCTGTTCACCTTGTTCTTCCATTTTCTCGTGTTCAGAGCAGATGACTTAGCTCTGCAAACACAGAGATTCCAATTCTCTGCTGTATTTTCATGACACAGTGGAACTTAAAATCATTAAAAAACTTTGACTCACAAATGCCAGGTTATAAAGACAGCAACATCCACAGATCTGTGCTTCAAGCCAGCTGGCTGTAAAATTATTCTGATGGAAATTTCTGGGCTCAGGGTAAGAAGCAAGGCCCAAGATCACATCCTTGGCATTGAGGGAGAAAGCAAAAGTCTGTGCAGGAGGTAAGCTGCTCCTCATATGGAGTGCTTTTTTCCTAATTTGGAGAGGGAAAACTCTCTAAAGCGTAGAGGAATGGAGGGAATGCAGTCCTTGTTTATTCTGTGGGACAGGACACTGGCATGTTCAGAGTCACATAAAAGAACTTGTAAGGATACATGGACGGAAATAAACAAACAAAACAAAACCATCCTGACTCTGAACTATCAAGCCAAATACAAAATGTGAGGAAGTAACAATCCATAAGAAGCTGTTTGGACTCAAGGATGTTGTAAAATATCCAGTAATTCTTACCTTGGTGGAACTGGCAGTGTGGGACAGAGCTGAGCTGCCTTTTGATTTAGTGTGTAATTGGAAACATTCAGATTGTAAACACAAAGAAAAGAGCCTAAAAAAGATAAGAAAAGAAAAAAGTAACTGAAGATGAGTAAAAATTTGAGAGAAAAACACATTAAGAACTAAGTTTTGTTTCCACTTCTGGTCTGATCCCTTAGCAGGCCATTCTCATCCCTGATATTCCAGTGGGAATGCAAATAACAAATTAGGTAGTTGAGTAAATCTAAAGCAGAACCCTTTGCCTTCTAGATTTAACTACACTTATCTTCCAGGCGGGCACACTGTTTGTTCCACAGTTTCGTACTTGGCTATTAATCCTTGCTCATTAGGATAAGAGAAAAACCTAAAATGTTGGAAGCCACAATACAGCTAGGCCCTCATGAGTTAGAATAGAATATATATGTATCTAGAAACCTAACTTGTGCTGGGATCTCAGTGAAATACTACCAAGTACTCTGCTAATAATACTCTGCTCCATTATACAGCGCTTCTGGGAAAGAAAGGCTGGATACATCCGAGCCATTCAAAATGCACGACTTCTCTCTGCCTTGACATAAACACGCAAGCAGTTGTAGCTGGAATTTGATACAATTACGTTTAGTTAGACTGAAAATACTTATATAATATCCCAGCTATTTACAGCTTTCTGTACACACCAAATGATGTCAAACCCCAAAATTAAATTAAAACAAATATTGTCAATTTAAATAGCAAACCCTGACAAGCAAAACATCAAAACAAAAAAAGAATGGGATATTGACCTCTAACAAAAATATCCATTAATATTCATATGGTGAAGTTTATACATACGCCATGAAATAAGGCTTAGGCTACAGATTATTTTATTTACATGTTGGACATGAATAAACTGGAGTCTCTTTCACACAACAGCTACTTCTGACAGCATTTTCATCTTGAACACCAGAATCTAATAAAATTTCTAGGTGTGTCCTGGTTTTGCTGGGAAGTGAGAGGTTGTGTGGTACTTGGGTGCCAGCTGGGGTTAAACTACAACAAAATGGAATAGCAAATGTTGGGATCTGATGTCTAGAGGGATAAAACCACTTGTGTCTTCCTGGAATTAATAATTCCACCGTAGTTTTAATTAAATTTAAAGTAACCAATTGGACAAGTTTCTCAACAGCGTATGAACTCTGGTCACCTAGTGGCACCCTGCCAAACTTCGCTAGTTCATTCTCAGCAGTCAGTTTTCTGCTGCATAATCTCAGCACTGTGCAGGAATTAATCAACAACTTTCTAATTTGCATAAGAGAGCTGTAACATTAGAAACTATGGCTTTGAAATAAAGCAGAAACAAGACATTTTATTTTCTGTTACCATGAACTGTTCAGGAAATTAATGGTAAGATATGACTCCCTAGTGTAAGAAACATAAGAAGAACAAAGTGGAAGCTGCTCAACTGTTCTACAGCTGATACACTAAGATACTCATATTCCCTGTGGCACACCATTATTCCTTGCAAAACTCTGGAGATCTTCCAAAGAGTTGAGTTGCTCTTGTGGACAACTTGACACACACAAGGAAAGTGAACTGATTTTGAGGCTTTGTATTTCCAGGCCGCATGAATTCAGAAAGAACACATACCTAGAAAGAAAAAAAGATCCTCTTCTCAAAAAACAAGCTTTCTTGGTTTGTTATAAGTTTTAACTCTGAACCTTCTTTCCATCTTTTTTAAGTGCTACAAAGCAAATGAAACTTTTTCCGAAGGAGTCGGTGGAATGACTGGGAACTTCAACATGCAACTTCCTTAAGTACAAAGATTTGCCATATAGAATGACTCCTTGTTTGGCTGAAGTCCCATTTAAGATCCTCTTTAAGAAGGCAGTTGCATAAAGCATAACAATGCAGCACGTTTTCAAATTCTATTTTAACTTTTTAATTTAACTCAGTCTTTTGCTCTATTTGCACCTTTTTTGCCTTTCAATACAACACTGTATAGATACACAGATGTATATGACTGACAACTAGAAGATATGTATTTTACTAACTTCTCAAACATTTGATTTATTTAGACATTATCTGATGTACTTACTTTTTATTAGTCATGTCCAATCCAGAAAGATTTGCCCCTTCTACGGGAGTGTTCTTCCGACCACATATGTTCCCAAAGCTGTCATATCCAAGCACAAGTCTTTCTGCAGCACCAGCCACCACAGCATAGCCACTTATAAACATCTGTTAAAATATTTTTTTAATGCGAAAGCCTGCCACGATATCTTTTCCTTCCTATTTAATACATATTCAAGTCATACATTTTTGTCTTGTGGTTGCAAACAGTTAAATCTAAAATTTACCCCTCTGCACAAGGCCAGAGCAAGTCATATAGACAAGTTAGGCCTATTGCCTCCTTAGAGCTTTCCTTCATCTATTGTTGAAAGTATATAAATCAAGCAGAATAACAAAGGAGGAGGAAGATAGAGATCCTGATTAAAATAAAAGGAAAGCATTAGTAAGATGCTAAACACTTCCTAGTGAAGTTCGTGTGTGTCACTAGGCAAGATCACTCAAATGGTGATTTTTCAGGTGCTCACTGCATCTCATTTTACAGGGTGACCCTCAAGACACACTTGGGCAATATATCTGCTGCCAAAATGGGTCCTTGAAGCTGCTAGTGAATTTAATCAGAGGTATTTCTATATACGAAGTATAATCAAAATGGAGATTACCTGAAATTTCGGAGGGAGCACTCTTTAACACATGTGAAAAACCTGGAGAAAGCCACACTGTGCACTTAGGTGACACAGCCCTGACCTTTCAGTTGTTCTGCTGTCAGATCAAAGTTCCAGTAGATCATCTTCCTGTAAACCCCAGAGGCAGCTAAGTACCTCTGCTGGCCAAGTAGCAGCAAACCTTAGTCAAAATAAAACACCTTCTCTAGGAATGCAGCTTAAACCCTCCTGTACCTCGTGAGAGCCAAAATAATCCTTGGAAAGAACCTTTGCAAGTGCCAAGAAGCAGCAATTGTTCTGTGAAACTGGTGAAGTCCGGAATACTACTTTACCCAAAGGCTTATCTCCACAGCACCCCAGCTACTGAACAACTCAGTGATCCAATCTCCTCGTTCCCATGGGGTGCAAGCCACATTTCACACACACCAAGGACAATCACTGGGCTCTGTGGCTATGTGCCAGCTGCTGGCAGCAGCAAGATTTCTCAGTCCCACATTAACCACTACTACTTTGAATGGGTATGGCTGAATACAGGCTGTGCTCGAGACAGACTGCACATGTCAGATCCAGCACAACTGCTTTCTTACTTAAGCTTTAGAGCTTAAGCTTTAGAGCCTTCATTTGTTTTTCTACTTCTAATGCTTGTGACTAAAGATTGGATCTGGGCAAAAACATGTCTCATACACAAACATGTACGTATGTGCTTCTTTAGTCCTCAGGGCAGTCTTATTTTTGCTTAAAGTAGACTCTTATTTTGCAGTCTTAACTAGTTCAGTAATTTTCTAAAATTATGATGGCATGTTAATGCTGTCTCAATATGGACATCTTTGTAGAGACTCCACAATTCAAGCTGACATACTACTTGTGGATGTGATTTACTACAATAACAAAATATTTCCAGATCCAGTTTGTTTACAGAACAAGTATTTGTTAATAATTAAAATGGTCTCAGAAAGAAAACAAGAAATGAGCCGGCACTGTAACTCAACTGAAACAGGCCTTCAGAAAAATTCTGGTATTCCTTCTAAAGATGGGTATTACAGGTCCACTGCGTAGGTGATTTTTTTTTTTTTTAAAGTGCAGAATGCTGGATACAAGCCACATATATTGTTAAGTAACAGAGTAGTAGCTGCAGGGGTATATCTATATATGGCTGTGATACCCATTTCCACAGAGCTATTAATGTGATTTCAATTTTTTCACTATGTGAACAAATTAGTGTCATTACATTTTCTTAAATATTTTAAAAATAAGATCAAACACAAGAAAACAAATACATGTCTGCAAAACGCTATTTCACCGAAACTGAGCAATAAAAACAGTGAGAGAAACCAAACAAAAATCCTAAATCCTTACCATTTGACATGTTTCATTTGTGGCATTGCCTCCACTGATCAAAGCACTAAGCGTTAAGCAGCAGGTAAAAAACCCTATCCTGCTCAGAAAGTTCATCATCCATTTATGCAGTATTCAAAATGCTTAGGTAATATTCTGCATTAGCTTCCATTTCAAAAGTTACTATGCATGGAATTAAAAAGCATGTTTACGAGAATCCTGAGTAGGCTCAGACATATAATAAAAAAATCCCATCCACACTTCAGAAAGACAAAGCCTGTTCCCAAAATCTAGCACACTGTTCTGAGCACAGGACAGACAGTGACTTAATGTAGCATCAGATGGACACATGTTGCAAGATATCAAAGCTACAATGAATAAGTAGAATAAAGAGCCCAGTCCCAGCCTGGACTGATTTACAAAAAAGCGAATTCCAAATAACCTAGCCCTGTGTATACATGGTATCTAAAGCACAAGAGCAGAACTTAGAAGTGTGACAGACACCACAATAAAGCACTGCACCACGACAAAGGTAAGATCTGTCCCTGGGCAATCCTGGGACCTGTGCCCGTGACAATTTTAGTTTAGATTTAGTGTAACACTACGCAGAACCCCAATAACTTTGATCCAATTTTTCCTTCCAGGAAAAAACCAAACAAGCATGCTTACCAAGCCAGCCCAGAAAAGACAGAAAAGGAGCAGCCAGAGAGTGTCTGTGCACTTTCTGTAAATAACTGGTCTCCATTCCTGTAGTTCAGAAATACTATCTCCAGAGTCCTAAACAGAAAAAAAAGTTCAAGAAAACAACAGAACAAACTTCCTGTGAAATTAAAACATGTTCCAAACCGCGGAGATTTCAGCAAGCGCGTAACTTCGCACTCTCGATGCCGAACACCTGGCAGCTCTGTGCCCCAGCGAGGTGCGCTGACCCCGCACGCCCCGCTCTCTCTGCCCG
>VWZT01001704.1:356361-382703 GCA_013397055.1 Pachycephala philippinensis
CCGGGACAGGCGCTCAGGGCCCCCCGCGCTCGGGGCCGGCCCTCGCCCCGCGCTCTCGGGGTCCCGGCGGCGCCGCCGGCAGCTCCTCCACAGCCTCAGGTTTATACAGGGCCCCCGGCCAGGGTGGGAGGTTTGTGTTTCACCCTTCATGAGCTTATTTCTGGGAGTAACTGGAGGTTTGTTACTGCCAGCACAAAATGGGGGTTCTTCTGTCCTATAAAGCCCACTGACACTGATACCCCTGTGGCTGTTCCGGCTGCGTTATCAATACAGTCAGTCACAGATCCTTTTCAGCTTCTGTTTGGTTGTTGTTTGTACAGTTACATCACGCTGATATGCTGGTTTAAGCTATACATACCTCATCTATGTTTATATGAATTTTGCATGCACAGGAATAACCTGCAATAACCGGAATAACACTGCATTAGGTCAATCCTTGTAACTCAGAGGACCAAGGAATGCGGGAAATATCAGCCACTTTTAGTAACATGTTTTCTCTGTGCTGTCCCTGTTGCCTTTTTATTTTTATGTTCACTAAATTCAGCTCAATTATCTAGAGAAAATTACAAACTGAAAGGATATTAAAAGTATGGTTTTGTTCTCTTCCTGACAGTCAGTGGAACAAATAAATGTCCTCTTTAAGAAGTAGCACAACATCTGCAAATGCAAAAAAATTTAATTAAATGGAAGCTGTTTTGCAAAACTGTTTAAGAATTGGTTCATCTTGTATAGGAGATAGAGCACTAGGCTAGTCTTGTCTAGAGAAAAAAAGCAAAATAAACCCAACATATTCCAGTTCTCTAGAGAAAATGCAGCATTAAACCTTGGTGACAAACATAGGTGGAAGTAAGTAGGTAATATCAGAAACTGGGATTTAAAAAAAGAAGGGAATTAATCTCTGCCCCAGAGCATTTCAGAGTCCTTCTAAGCTGACTGGAAATAACAACATTTTTCCAAAAGGTTAAGTCATACAGTATTTCTGAAATCGACATTCTAACTGTTTTGACAGAACTTGGTACAATTCTCATTTACATTCAAACACACACACACACCCCTTCCCAAGAAGAGGTTCTGAAGAAACACAGCAGGAAAGATTTCTAAAAACTCTATGTCTTACAAAGGTTTTATTAAAGCATTTAGTTTCCAGCAAGCTCATAGTTCTTGTCTTTATCAGCATTCTGTCTTTTAATGCTCATTATCCATCAATTTTTTGGGAGTTTTCATAATCTGGGTGAAAATTAGAACAAAATTCAAAAACTGAAAGGGTAGTTTTGTGCTTATGAAACCTAAATAGAGAAAATAGTTTTTCCTTCACTTTGTACTATTGCACTTTAAAAATATGTGGAAAAAGCCATTTTGTCTTGAAATACAAATGTGAAATTTCACATGAAATGTAACCTTTTTTTTTATAAGTTCAATTTTTAAATTATATTTAGAAAAATAACCAAAATAACCTTTAACCTAGACACAAAGAGTATCCTGACACAGAATCATTATCTGATTAAGAAAAAGAATCTTGAAGAACAATGCCAGTGATGAAGGCCTATATTAGAATCTGATGACTTGCTGTCACCACATGCTAATATTTTGCTGTTGATCTGGCACTTTTTGAATGATCCTCCTTAAGCTTTGTGATTCTTATTGTGAATAGAGGAAAACAGCAAGTGGAAAAAATGTTTTTTAATAAACTGCAGAATCCAAGTAACCAAAGTTCATGTAAAAACACTGAAATCAGTAGTAGAGGCCTGCTTTTACTGAGCAATATCAATCATAATTCTTTTATTTCTTCAGCTAGTCCAGGAGAAATTATCTTAGAAATACTAGAAGATAACTCAGGATTAGAATAAGGTTTTTAAAAAAAAAATTGTAAATGGGATATTTTAATTGCAGTAAGTTTTTTTCCTGAATTTCAAACATGACCAAATAAAACATCTATTCTACTTAGTAGCAGCTGAGTACTTTTATCGTGTGTCACTAGGTGGGGCTCGGCTCCCAGTTTCGAGCTCCAGCTCAGCATTTGGGATGAGTGCACAGCCTCACACCACAGTGAGCCAATATTCGCAAACGAGGATCCGCATGCTGCAGTTGCAGAAAATACCAGGAAGAAAGGCTCAGATCGGATTAAGGGATTTAAACATCCACATCCAAAATGTAACACCAAAAACTCTCGCTTGTTTGTCCAATCCTGCCCAAAATTGCCCAAAAGATCGATTTTGAATTTTCTGTCTTACCACTTTCACAGGATAGAGCCTGGTTCTGCAGCTGAGTCATTCAACCATTCAGTGAGGAGCAGGGAGTTTTAGAAGTGACATTTTGTAGTGTTGAAATAGAAATTACATGCAAATGAATTCCGGAAAAAGAGTATTATTAGAGAACGGTTCCTTTTTTGTGAGCACTAATGACTTGGCCAGAGAGGTGTCCACTGGCTTGTGCTCTCTCTCTGGTGAGGAGCCCATGTTGAATCTTTTAGTCTCAGTCCCCTGGTCCACAGGCACAAGATGCCGACTTTATAATATAAATATCTTTATTTCAATCTTGTATCCAATTACAGCCACTTCCATGGGAGATCAGTATGGCGAGGATCCACGTTTACTCATAAGTCTTCACTGATCTCTCAAGTAAGTAATGTTTCTTGTAAAGGAAAAGAAAATATTTAGTCTTGGAGTAGCCAGGAACTCACAGTGATTTATTTGTGTTTTAAGACATTAACCATTCAACCTGCTTGGTGTGTTGCAATGGGGGAACCACAAGGGAGATTAACATTTACACTTCCGAGACTAGTAGTTTTTAAAGGATATTTTACATGTTAACCATCTTCAGACATGTTTACCAGCATCAGCAAGAGAGATGAGCAGCAGTGTAACCTCATGGGCTTTTTTCAATTCTTTGTTTTTCATGAAGTTATGCAGAATATACAGAAAAAATCAAACATGAAATCAAGCTTCCTGACTCCAAGCTTTAATCAAAAAGTTCTAATTATTTCTTATGAGTGTAGTGTTTATTCACTGAGAATGAATCGTGGTGCTGCCTGCACTTAGGGCTCAACTTTCTTACCAAGAAACCTACCTGGTTAAAACTGGAGCAGGAATGTGGATTGGGAGAGGAAGGTGCTAAATGAAAACATGACAGTTCCTTGCTAGACTGGTTAAGTGAGATGACTCTCCCTATCTGTATCCCCTTCTGGGTCAGACAAGGAACAGAGACCAATTACTTTAATAACAGGACACGGCAACCGAGAAACTCAACATAAAAGCAAACATTTTCTGCCTAATTAGAGAAGGTGCAGCTGAGCATAATTTCCATCACTCTCAAATGATCTTGCGTATGTTCAATAGCTTAGCAGGCAGGCTCTGTTCTCTGTATGTAGCTATGCTTCTTGGAATATCCTGAACTGTAACACCCAGAAACTGAACATAATGCCTCCTATTATGTTCAAGCTGCTAGTCAGGTTTACATTCTAAGACCTGGTGTTTATGACCTCATCTCACTTGAACCATTCAGTCTGAAATTTCTTACAGCAGGTGCTGAAGACTTTTGGAAAACATCAGCACAAATTATTCAGTCACTTTTAAGAATGAAATTAAAGAAGCAGATAATATGGTATCCCTTCTTGGATAGTAGTAAAGAAATTCTTACACATTATTTGGATCGGAGATTTTTAATGGACAAGGAGAAAGAAATGCTTTCTGCTTTTACTCGTATTTGAGAAACTTTGTCCATATTTACCCAAACCACTTTGGTAAATCACAGTGTAGGCTCAGTCAACTTGATGAGCTTCACAGCTAAAGAATCCGTAGACTGTGCCTGCAAGGTGCACTGTGGGCCTGACAGAGACAGTCTGGGCAACCCTGATATGTGCTTCTGACCTGCCACATATTTTCAATGTTTTGCCGTCGCATCAGTGATTGTCCTGATGGAGAGCAGGCACAATGGACAAAGACTGGTCCTGAGATGAATGTAAAGAAAAAGGAGATATGGATATTACTGCTAAACAGATTCCTGGAGCTGATTAAGAATACCTTGGCTGATAAGGAAAGCAGAACCTAGCAGCTCTCTGAGAAGGATTAGGGATTCAAAGAGGTGAGTATCATGAAAGCATTTAACCTAATGCTGTAAGCAGTGGCCCATTATGCCTCTGTTGAGCTACAGTAACACTGAAAGCCAGGACTGGCTCAGAAAAGACATCAGAAACAGAAGGAAAATGAAAGTCTAGGACAGTAGGGGAATGGCAGCCAGAGAGAGGGGGTGGATGGAGGATTGGCATGCAAGGGACTGCATGCAGGATTCGAGGGAAAGGTGGGGCAGGATGTGAATGAGACTGAAAGACAGGAGGAAATGGCTGAAAAAAGAAGGTGAAGATTGAAAACAGTAGGAACCTGAGAGCTAAGGGAGGCTAGAACTCATATAGGGAGGCATAAAACTGACCAGGGAAGAAGAGAGTAGATCATGAAAGCTGTGTGGGGATAAACAAGCCATAGCACAAGTCCTGAAGATACATAAAAGATTAAGACTGTGGAGAATGATCAAAAAAATCTGGGTCTGCTACCACTCCCTTTCACAAGCAGCAATTTCCTCTGCTGTCAGCAAATATCCTCAGTGTCGCCCTGAGAGTGCTCTGACAGACTTGGGCCTGGCTAACAACCTGAAGCACTGTGCCGGGTTTCTGATCAGCCTGCTAGTACTGTCACTGCTCCACTGGATCCACAGGCAGACATCTGTCCTATGTATCTAAAGAATCCAATCCTTCTGATGACTTGAGTTAGCTTCTTTATGATGCTCCATGTTACCTTTTCTGTTTATGCATCTAGAAAACCTCACCTGATCATATATTTACAGCTGGACTCTTTAAATGCTCTTTTATACACATAATGATGAAAATGCACAAAAGATAAAATAAGCAATATTTTTTTCTAGTAATTTGATGATTTTTGAGATGCCTACTTCTCAGCCTTCTCACTTGAATTCAACAAATTAATAACCAAATTAATTAACCAAATTCTTCTGGATATCTCCAATGCATTGAGAAGCTCTATTTTTATTTCAAGATAATGATTATTGAGTAGCTTAGCCAGGGGTCTAGAAGAATGGAGTGTGCACATTTTACTGCCTCTATAGTTTTAGATTACTGCTGCAAACCACCATCCCTCCTGTGATTTACCAAACATATGAATCATTCAAGGAAGGAGTATAATACCACAAAGTTAATTTGTTCCATTTTCCACACAAGCATGCAGAGATCTGCACAAAGAGCCCTTTCATTCCCGTCAGTACACAAGCTAGAGCACAGCGTGACTCTAGGAGAGTGTTTGCTGAGTTGAACTTGATAATAGACTTTAGAGGTGACTCATTTCAAGGTTTTAGAACAGAGCAAGAGGATCAATGTTTCAGGATCACATGGTATATTACCTACCAGACCAGACAAGACTACAGCTATACCTTTGTGGGAAATCAGAATTACAATGTACTCAGGGTTCTGACTGGTAAATGGTGTGGGTAGCATCAGATGAAGGAGCTTGAGCTGGAACTGCTTCTGTGCTTCAGGACTTCTGTTAATGTCCCTCTCTGGTAGAAAGAGCAGACATGCCAGAACGTCTGAGTGTCTCAATACAGAGAACAGACAAGTAATATTGCTCTTCACAACATCCCCTCAAAAAGCCAGGAAAGGGAATTGCTTGAGTTTCAGAGGAGCTGAAAAGTGAAAGCTGTGGATTTGTAAGGTTGGGGAAGGATGGATTGTTCTGTAAATTGTGTAAATAGGAGGAAGGCTGGAAGACATTCTTGAGAGAAGCAAAGAGAAGGGAATAACCTAGGATAAACCCAAATCAAACAGGGTTGCAAAAGGCATCAAGCTGGACCACATGGAATCTGGAGAAATATCTGTGGCCTACAGAGTCAGGTCTAGTTCTGAATGAAAACAATGAGATGTTTTCATTAGCTGGGTGGAGACCACGGTAATGTGGTTTTTATCAACACTAAGATAAGCAGCAGAATCATTACAAGGACTAGAGGGAAGTCTTTTCTGCCAGCACAAGATGTTTGTAAGGACAATTTACATTAATGGAATCGGCTACTGAGTGTTTGCCAGCGAAAAATAATCGTGTTGAACCCAAAGAAACAGCTTGGACTGTAGGCCTTTCAAAGTGCCGCGACTGCAGTCGGAGCGGCTGCCCCGTGCATTTCCCGCTGGATGTCACTCTCGAGCAGTATCACTCTCGAGCAGTTCTGTCAGCCTGTGCTCTGCCACAGCAGCGCGGTACGAGCGCGATGGCAAACCCAGGTACAGAGCATCACTTCGCTACAGCGTCTGCTAAGAGGCTTAAGTGCAATTTTGTTGTTGCTTTCAGTTTTGGACTTTCCAAGCACGGCTTTTCACTGCTTCCTCTAGTGGAAACGTCAACCTAATTCCATGGATTTACTGTGTCTAGATATCTATTGCATGGAGGTTTAACAGCATGTACAATTCTCTCTGTATTAATCAGTTGTCTTTTTAAAACAAAGTCTGCTAATGTCTAGTGAGGCTTGGGCAGCAGCATATATTATTCTGCTCTTTCTTCCTAAAAATAACACAGGTTTTGTACAGAGAAGGCATTAGAACATCTAGTTTATTCAAATGTAATGCTCCCAACAACAGCACAGGCAGCCAGCACAGAATCTACTCACGTTAGTAGTCCATTTGTAGATGTGTATTCACTGCACAGTGTGGCCTATTACTGCAATTACTATACCCAAGAATAATCATTATTTTAGTCAGGAGTTCCAGGAAAAGGGTCTTCATGGACAATAATGTGCTTCTGCATAAATTTTGTACAACTTGACGGGATCCAAAGTTCCACTGCAATGCATATTGAAAAGACTTAAAGATATGGCATCTTTATTGCTTGAAAAGGGAATACTGAACACCCTGCTTCGCTCAGCCTGTTAAGAGCAGGAGGAAAGGTGACTATCTATTTGCTTAGTGCCAATAGGCTCCCTTGTCAAAGAATCATCAGTCTGCTCTCCAAACAGTGATGTTTGAATGGCCCATTTATAAAACCTGTATGTGGCCAGTCATGTTGAGTCAGATAATGGCCCACAGATGTCTGTTATTTATCTGACCCACTCTTTATACTACCTTTGGTTTACCTTCGTTGTTTTTTTCAGAGACTTCTCATAAATTACCTGATCAATATATGTTTCACGTTAATTAGTCATGAGAAGAAAATCAACAAGGAGTGGAATGCAGTCATGGAGCCAGCAGTCACTGGTGGTGTTATAGAGTATGAGATGGCATGCCTTACGTAAACAGTTTATTCATCTTCATTAAAGTTACATTGAATCAGCACTCTCTCAGATGAGTAGCTCTAACTCATAGAACTTGTGCAGTCATTCTTATAAGCACAGCTATTTATAGGGTAAGAGTGCAATAGCTGAAATATTTGCTAAGAACAGTGGTCCAGTTCTGCAAAACCTAATTAAATGTGAAATAGCTAGAGAAATAATTCCTACTCTATTAAGAATTCCTGGAATCTAATATTATAAGCAAATTTTTCAGAGAGAGGAATCCTGAAACCTGAAGTCCTTTCCATGGTATTTAAATTTTCCCCATTATCCAAAAAGATGGAGAATATTGTTACGTTATATATCAAATTTTCTTATAAAATTTTATCCTGCACATATGCATGAAGTTCAGCTAGGCAGAGCAGCTGGATTCTAAAATCAGAAGCATGGAGCCCCATGTCATTGACCAGCCCTACTCTGCTTTCATCCATTTGCCTGCTGGTACTTTCAGTATCAATATATAGTTTCATACAAAATGTAATTACTTTGTGTCAATGATTCCATCAATCACTTAAAGCGAAAGAAGAAACAGTTTTCCTATAATAGCAGTAAGATCAATATTAACTAATTTTGTAGTATTGTCACTAAAGTTAATTTTCTTCCATTACTGAGATTTTACTGCAGTTTTCTGAGACTTCTTTTCAAGTAAGAATTCTGCTTCTGCAATAACAACTCATCACTCTGTTCATAATGCTTGTTATAAGCAATCTTATTGTGTAAAATGTTATTGTGGTGTTAGGTAAAATGAGATACAGTCTTACACTGAGACCTATGTAAAGCAAAATGTATATAAAAGTCTAGATATTGTTGCAGGTTTTATGTATTTTTATCTTTGCACATAAATCAAGGACTGTTATTCATCTGTTGTGATTAAACCATAGAACAACACTATTCCTGGTCTGTCATGTTATGGGTAAAGTCACGGAATAGCTACTGTACTTCGATAGCATTCATGCAGTAAAAAAGAGTGAGCATTCTACTGGCTGTTCCCAAGGAGCCACATTTGTCCCAGTAACTGTGTATCATTGCAGTGGAGAAAACTATTAGGCAATGTATGATTAAAAACACTAGATGGAAGGTAAAAATGTCTTCTTTGAGCAGCTATTTGAGGAAGCAACATTTTGCAGCAAGCATTGCGTGTTTAATAATGGAAAGATATTTTGAAAAAAAGGATGTTGACCCTCTTTCTAGTGGCTAAAATTTGAAGTTGTCAGACTGACATGAGCAATGGCAGTATACTAATTTCCTGTCCACGTAACATATTTGCAAAACATAATGTTGCTGATAACTCTAACTAGGAAAGCGTAAAACCCAAAGGATGTGGATGCATCTGGGAATTCCCATGGTCCTTCCTGTGTACCAGTAAAGGAATAAGACAAAACAAACGCCTATGAGCTAATCATGCAAACTCTTATTCACAGAGTTTGCTACTCTTCACCTTGTTGACCTGTGAACTTTGCACTTCAATTTCCCTGTCTAAAGTCAATTCAATGTAATCCAGCTTCCCGTCAACACTTGGCTCAGAACATAAATAGCATGTCATATAAAAAACAATTTAGAAATGGATTGTTTTGGCTATGTAACTGTTCTAGGAGAGTTAGAGGCAAAAGATGATTCTGGACTGTTTCTGGCCTCTCTTTGAACCCATATAAATGCATGGATCATAGTGGTCTGGCTGGCATGGCTCAGAATGGAGTATTTGAAAGCACAGCAGGACATACCAGAAACATGCACTCACAGTGGGTCCCATATGATCACTCATTTGTAGAAATTTGTTTCCTCGTTCTCGAAGGAAAAATTTGCATAAGATTTGGGTTAAATGTAGAGATATGTCATTAGATAGTTTTCCCCTTCTTCTGTGCCTGACTTTCTGCTATCCAGCAAGTATTTTCAGCCCTTCATGCCTCAGTCCTGCCTCTTGCTTGGTAAACTGGCGGCAGCTGTGTTCATCTACTCTCCTAAAGCATCCTACAATCTATGTATGAAAGCATGCTGGCTTTGCCACAAACGGCTTTGTTTATTGTATTTATCTGGTTGTGGTCTGCTGTGCACCATACTCGTGTAAGGAGAAAAATACATGTATTGCATATAAGTTATAACTTTAATAGTACTCACGAAACAACACTGTCAAAATTTTAGAACTAGTGGCCTGTGTACATCAGTTTTCCTATTTCCACCTGATTTATTAAAAAAAAAAATCAAACATTCCATTTTTTACTGGGGTAGTAGTCACCAAAACCAAAGTATTTTTATTTTGATAATGTAATCTTAATAAAAACATTCAACTGTGATATGTTTCCCTCAGGAACCAGCTATCTGCAAAGAAGTTTCAACATTCGCATCATCAGGAGTCACAGTTGGAGCCAGATCTCCTTGAATTATTTTGAAAATCATTAATAAACACAATGGTTTTGTATGCCATCTTTCCATAGAATAATGCAATTTCCATCCTCACTAGGTCCCAGAGAAGTATATATTCAGTGCGTATCTGATACTTTAAAAAGAGCAAAAGGCATAACCCACAGAATTTTAGCATGTGAGGTCTGCACCACTTATCACTCTTCTTCTAAGAGGGTTATGGAACAAATACTGGGGGCCAAAGTAAATAGTGTTTCAGCCATGGGATAACAATGCATGCCATGGATGTAGCCTGTTAAACGGCATCTGATCAGATCTGTTCTAAGTAGCTGTAAGTTTTCTTATTCACATTAACAAGCCGTATTCTGTGTTTCAGTTTGTGTTGCTGTGGAATGCCCTAAAACCTTTATTTAAAACTGAAAGTGTAAAGATACTTAATTTCCAAACATGGCATTGTGTTCCTTTACACCTTATTTTAAAAACTCTTCTGCAAGTACGTTTGTAAATCAAACCGCTAGTCACGTCTTTCAGGTTGCAACTTGCTTTTCAGGCTTTTCCATGAGAACCCAATGCTGGTATTTTAGTAGTCTACAACACTTCAGATTTTCGGAAGTATCTGTAATTTTGGTAACTGGAAGGAAGTTCCTCATTGCTCATACTCATGTTTGTTGCAACTTTTTATAATTTAGAAATCCTCGTATGTAAATCTCACTTCCTGCCTACTAGTGATCAGTGAAGTAGCTTTTTAATAGTGGCTAAAGAGTTTTATTTTTCATGCCGTTGTCCATTTTTCTTTAGACTCCATCCCTATATATCACGTGGCAAAGAGTGCTAGGTGTAGTACAGAAAATTTGGTGAGACAGTGAAAACAAAACAACTGATGTCTCAAAAGTTCCATGGTCAGAAGTAAAAGCTCCTGCAAGAGGAAAGTTAAGGAGGGAGAGAGAGGAGATATGTGCCTCAGGACAAGGATATTAAGTGCTTGAGTCATCAGGGAGAAAACAGACATTAGGAGTGTAGACAGCAAAGTTTCTCAGACAATCTCTTGCGATTTTTTCTTTGTTCTTACTTACAAGTACAAATGAGTATTACAGACAGAACGAATTCAGAAATCTCATGAATCTCACTCCTAGTCATTATTTCAGTGGCAAAATATAAAAATGGGCTAAATCCTGTCTGTCTACTAAGAAACATTCAGAAGGATTGGGAAATATTAAACAACAGAACAGTAAGGTTGGGTACAAAACCAAAAGCAGGTATTCAATGCGATTCTCATCTGTCATTTCTCACTGTGATAAAGGAGAAAGGGAGATGTAGAAGAACATACACTGGTTGCTAATATTTGCTGCCCTTCCTGATGTCCCAACAAATTAATTCTGTAGCTGCCACACCCCATGCCTGAACCTCCCCAGGGATGGAAACACGTTTGTCAGAGTGTCCCTGTTTTCTGCGGTTTGTGCATATTTATTCAGGGACTTTGAACCAGCCATACAGTTAGTTCCTGATGCCATCCAGTCTTTGATGTTCTCAGAGTACAGACCACATGGTAACAGCTGCTGAGAGACTCACATCTGTTAGTGTAGTTACTGTGTATACATTTTCCTCCTAAAATGAAACTAATTGAATAATGATTTCTATGACTCATTGAGCTGTTTCTTCTGTTTATGAAATGGCACTGACTAATTTCTTTTATGTTGTCTTTTTCAACTAATGCATTTTTTTAAACTTTTTTTCCCCTTCACTGATGACCAGGTCTAAACCCAACTTGTCTGTTCAGCTGTGACATGGCTGAACAAAAGTATATTTTACTGTTATTTTCCAATGATAAGAGTCTGAAAACAAATAATGAATGGACAGTTTCATAATAAACATTCCACACTGGTAAACAGAAATACTCAAGTGTTCTTGCATGTAAAACGGATGCAAAAAAATGATAAATATCAACTTGCTGCTGCTAAAAAGCACAGACATTTCTTGCCCTGTGATTTTATAGATCTGATTGGTGCATGGCTTGAAGCACAAATCAGCTTGTAAGTGTCAATATGCTGCATATAGTTAGTAACACTGAGTAGATAATTTCCTGTATTGTCTGTGTTTAAAAAGTGATAAAATAATATAGAGCCTGTTAAATAAAACTATATTAATAGTTAAAAACTATAGTTGAATAACAGATAGTTAAAAACTTTATTAAACCTAATAACTGGTGCCTAAATTTATTTTGACTGAGGCCTACCCACTTGCCAGCATCTCTTTCAGGGACATATAGGCTTGTTTTACAAGTATTCTGGGACCATACATTTAATCTGAAAGTAATGGCACTGTGAGGATACAGGTGAGCAGATATTTTGAGTTACAGGGCACTCCTGAAAGCAAACGTGACAAACCAGTTGGTTACCAGTTGGCTACATGGCCACATGTCCCTTGTACAGTTCTCTAAACTGAAATGTGAATCGTTAAGTCACAATATTGTGAATCTTCAGCATGAATTGAATGGCTGAAAGAGCAGTAAGGAGGGGTGGATATATGAGCAGACAATGGACAGAGGAGCAGACAATGCAAAACTATCCATCTGTGCTTTGATTCATAGAAATGAGTGGCCCAGGCACAACGAGAGATGGGCAGAGTCATTACTTGCTTTCATTCTTCTGAAAGGAAGCAATATAAGGGGCACAGAAAATAGAATATGCGGCACATTCTTTTTTTGTCTCTAATATACTCCTTTCGTGGTTTATTTAATCTTTTTTTAGCCAACAATTAGTTACACCAATGTTGAAAAAGAGAAAACAAACGAAAAGTAGATAAAGGAAAAATGAGTGATAGAGACTGACTCATTCTTATTCACAGCCCCATCAAATGGGGCTTGCACAGTTCAGGTAGTCGAAATTGGAGTAGCCCTGTAGTTACAGCCTATTGGACAGACAGAAAAAGTCTCTGGAACTGCCATCCTGGAATTTCTACAAGAATTACAACTGACAGAAGCCAGTTGTAATAAGAGATTAAGTGGACAAATATTAAAAATAAACCTTGTGTATATGCCTCTACTTCCAATTGAACTCTAGGCAGGCAGTAATCAGCCTGTTACTGAGAGGCACCACTGCAGATCAGCAAGACAACAGAATGCAAAATGACTGCAAAAAGATTATTCCTCTGTCCACCTCACAAATGCACAGCAGTGCATGCAGCTAGCAGAGTTGTGTCAGTGCTTCCTAGCAGACAGACTGCCACAGGCTCAAAAGTCACATTATGTCTACATTCTCTGGATTTTTCACTAGTATGTGTAGAACAGCTAAACTGTAATACTGTGAAGCAACAAATAACACTGTGCTTACCCAAACAATTAAAACTTATTTATCTTCCCTTGAAATACCAAACAGTAGTGGGTTACATAAAGGCTTTTCCTCACTGCAGTCAAGCAGCCACCTTACCAGAAAAGGCAGCCAACACCAATCTAGACTAAACAGCATGTTCATCCGTGCAGTGATGGGGCACAGCACAAGACAAGGGTCCTTATGAGACAGAGAAGGGGCCCCAGAATACATTCCAGGACCTGACTTTGCCTCTCTGAAAGGGAACAGAAAGATTCATCGTGCTCCAGCTCCTCCAAGCCTTTGTCCTTTGAAAACATAGCATCTGGTCCAAAATCTAATAACCTTGTGTGATCTAACTGAGCATACATTTCTCAACCTGTATAAAATGTATTTGCTGTGCTAATTGTTCTGCTCTAAGGCTTTAAGAGGATGCCAAACATGAACAGTTGAATCTGGATCGGTGTTGACCAAAGTGATCTGATGAAGATTTTTGCACTTTCGCAGGATATCTGTTGACAGTAAAAATGTTATTCTGTCATTATCCTGTGGATTATTCATGGCCCCTAGAATTAGCCTACTAATCTTTTTCTTTCCCATTCTACTATTTGCTGTTACAGTGCTATTCCATTCCCAGAATTGCCAGTAATCATCTTACTCCCTCTGCCAGTTAGCTGTTGACTGATCTAGAAAACTGTAAAAATGTCTGAAGTCAATGGGTCTGAAAGTCTGTAAACAATGCAGGAAGGAGCTATGCAGTATCTTCACATTACAAAATATTTACTTATCATCTCTAAAGTGTATACATGAGGAAGCAGCTGCTCCAAACAGTCTTCCCTGATCATGGCTTAAAATTAAAATGAAGTAAACCCACAAAAGTGGAAACAAGAGATGTCATTAACTCTCCTTCATTTATACCATACAGAGTCCAGCCTTTTTCAATTTAATGCAATTATTTATTCCTCTGGGAAGATCATGACTGCCAAAAATAACAATCTGATGAACGATTATCAGCAGTAAATACAAAATGTTTATATCACGTTATGTATGGAGCCCTGAAAAAGTCATAACAATATTGAGTCATTGACTTGACTAACTTAACCAGATGTAGAAGATGTCTCAGATGGGGAGGTGGTGCTAACATAAGATGTGCCCTCTTTTCAGACACACACTAAGGATGATCACAACCATTATCTGCTCTGCCATTTGCAGGACATTGCTATCCGAACACAGTATGAGAAGCAAGGCTTGAGGAACCATATGTAAGTAATGCTGGCTTCTGAGTTGTATTTTTCCTGCAAAGACAAAAATGTCTTTCCAAAACTAATAACACATATTTGTAAACAGTTCTGATGGCACTCAGCTCACTGCAGATGCTGCAGATTCATCCCTGGCATCAGAGCCAGTGCTGTTTTTTGCGGATGCAACTGATGAAACTTGCAAAGGATGATGCCCTTTGAAATCTTCATGTGCTGCATTTCAATGAGGTTTTTACAGAAATGTTTTACTAGACAATGCAGAAAATGGGGACATGAAAACTCCTCAAACTCCATCTCCCTGAAGACATTAAAGGAAATACTGTTTCATTCTGAATGAAGTTGAAATGTAAGCAAATGGATATTAACTTTCTAGAATAATGAATATTTCAATGTGGGGGATTTTTTCTGATTATGTCAAAATGCACTATTTCAGCATTCTGGTTCTTATTTTTTTTGAACTCCATGAAAGTGTCAATATTTTGCTTGAAATATTGACAATATGAAAACACATTTCAGTGATGGTGTTCTCCCTTCTGATTCATGCATTACTGGGTGAGTTGACATAGATCTACATTGCTTTAGTAAGTCTGCAGCCAAAGTATTTTAAGAGTTAAACATTCATTAAATACTTCTGTTAATACAAAAATGTTCTCAATGCACTAATGAAACACTATAAGTAAATTTGAAATTTTCACTCCAGGTGTGTTTTTGTACAATAAAAATATATTATTTACCCTCTCTCAAACAGAGTGTATATTCTGAAACTTTACTGAAGCTGTCCTCTGCCAGCTGAGTCTCAGAGTTTGAAGGAGATGTGGATTTGCATTTGAGTTTTAAGAGTCTAACTGTAGCTATTTATTAAGACGGATCCAGACACCACTGGAACTGCACTTCAGACCACAATAATTGATTTGACAATCCTCAATACAAATAAGTAACTTAAAGTAACATAGGGACATGTCAAAACAAGATGAGAAGACAAAGTGTTTGTTTTTCTGGTATATGTCAAAGTCAGAGATCCTATTGCCAGAAATAAAGATGTTTTTGTTTTCTTCTGATGATTAGAAACGTATGTGCTTAGATAGTATATGAGAACTCTCTTGGCTATGATGCCAAATCTGAAACTAGAAAGGACTCCCTTCTTCACACTTTCATTTACCTAAGCAGACAGGGGGGAAAAAAGGAAAGAAAATTAGGAAAAATATGTCAAATTTACTTAATTCCATAATGATAAGAAGACATTCAGAAAGAAAAATCTGTTGTAGCTTAAGAGTTTTTGTAGTTTAGGAATAATGATAATCACAATTTTCAGTGGACTCAATCTAAGTCTACGAAGATCAGGCCATAAAAAGTAAAATATGGAAAACACTTAATCATGTGAAATCAGCTACAGAAGATACAGAGAGTGAGTGACAACAGGTCAGTGCAGAGACCTGCCATCCCAGGAACCATCTGAGAGTTGTGATACTTGAAATCCTGTCCTGCATTTCATTTCATGCCTATCTGATGGATTAACAAACAGATTTCCACACTCAGTAAAGCATAAACTCAGTGTTCATCTGAAGAGAATAAACCACAAATTAGTGAGGTTCAGACAGTACCTGTGTTCAGTTTTATATGTGCCACCAAGCACATGACATAGGACAGTGGGGCTGAGCTCACGGTTTGTGGAAAGGGAGACGGGAGACACGGAATGGGGAGTACTGGGAGGAGGCGTGGTGCCAGTGAGGGTGCAACACAGAGCTTCGGGGCCCTGGGCTGGGAGAGGTGGTAGGACAGGCAGGGCAGCACTGAGGAGCTGTGGCCTCGTGCTGTTTTGGAAGCAGAGTAAATACAGTGGGGTAAAGCTCAGGGGCTGGGAGGATGGTATAACCAGGTGTGGTAAGAAGGCAGATGGCAGGGCAGGGTTCCAGGGGCAAGGCAGGGACAAAGGACTGAGACCTGAGGCAAGGGAGGAACATGGGAATGAAGCTAGAGCATGATAAGGAGGTGCAGCTCATGGCACCACTTCAGATGCGGGGTAGGCACAGAGCTGTGGGGCTTGGGGCTGAGGAGGGCCACCAGGATGGGCCAGAAACACAGCGAGTCCCTGGCAGGGCTACAGAGCAGGCAGCCCCGGCAGCGCTGCTGCAGCACGGGCGCTGCTGAGCTCCGGGTGGATCCCCAGGGACGGCTGCCAGCCCAGCAGCGCCCATGGCCGGGGACAGGACAGGCACAGGCACGGCAGCGAGGGCGCGGTGAGAGCACGGAACAGCACAGCCGAGAGGCTACGGAATGTGGAAATGCCCAGACCTTGATTCTGTGCCCGCACAATGATAAAGAGGAAGGAGAAAGCAAGAACTCACACAGAGCAAGCGGCAACATGCTCTGTCCCATGACCCTCCCTGGAAACGCTCCGCAAAACATGGGTTGCTGTCTACAGTGATTTGTGTCAAGTGGCAATGACATGTCCAAGCGGCCAAAAATTGTCTGCAGTGCACCATGGAGCAAGGCAGGAGACCGCAGCCTGATGATATATTTTTCTTTGTGGCAAAGTTGACTGAATAGCTTGTCATTCTTTCCTTTTCTCCTTTTCCATCTACTTAGCTGAAGGGTTGCCTTTAGTATCCCATCTGCCATGGGAAAAACTACATTTCTAAATTATTTTAAACTACAGAACTGAAATAGTTAATGGCATCATTACTGTTGCTTTTATTACTATTATGCCTCTTTTTTCTCCAAAATATGTCCTTTCCCTAATTTAATAAACAAACATGAATGATATGCTCCCTATGACAAGCTAAAATTTAGCATCTAAAATCCCCAGAGAAATGGAAAAGGGTTGACTTCATATGACTCCAACATAAGAAACTTGCTGAGTAATGCTATCCCTTAAAAAAAATTCTACTCTCTTGCAAACCACATCCTTTAGAAACAGACCTTACTACTCCATGTTGCATAATGTCTGTGGCAGTTGTGCTTGTTATCAGCTTTATTAGCACTTAATAACTATACAAATATTTTCCGGTTCTTTGGCTTGTTATGTCTGTGTATGGTTATACTAAACGCTGTGTCAGAAATTGCTATGAATAGGACTGTTACATTCCTTAGCACTGAGCAGTAATCCTTCTTTAGAAAGAAGAGGTGGAATTCCTAATTGAGCTTTTTCCCTTGTGTGGTGCACACATATTTACACATACACATATGTATGTGGCAAGTATGTGTGTGTGTGTGTGTATATATATATATGAAGATACATATACACACTGCTCTATACATGACACAAAACATGGTATTTCTGAATGCTACAGTTCATATGTCCTATAATCTGCATACAATATCTTACACATAAAAGATTTTACAACCAAACTGCATTAAAAACACATTTTAGAGTTTACCTACTGGTAAGAAGGCAGAAATAAATACCAAAAGAGTGAATTTTGTGTCATGGAAAATAAAACTTTATGCAGAAAAATAGCAATGAAATGAAAACAGAAGGGGAGAAGCTGTTCTCTATCTACCTTACTAAAAGCTTACCGTATCTTAATTCTGCATTCCTTGTGAACCCTAAATTCCTATCAAAGTTGATAAAGCACAGTGAAGTGAAATTTGGGGTTTTAAAAATCTATTCACACAGATTTGTGAATGAATATTGACATGACCACAGCAGTTATTTTAGGACACTAGAAGAGAGGGATGAAAGCATGTTTACCTCAGAAACAGATCTTAGTGTAACAATAAGAATTTGTACAATCAGGTGACCTTCCAGATCTTATTTCTTTTGTCAGTTAAACAGTTCCATGACTAAAGATGTCCAGAAACACAGTGAGATGTGGGAGCTATGGATAATATACTATCTAGTACATAATCTCTAAACACACTGGAGTTTATAAAAATATGAGCTTAATTTTCTAACATTTATTAAAAAAGTGCAGTGAAATCGCAAGTATTAGAATATGAAACAGCAGCTAAATTGGGGATGTATTCAGCTGTGACAATAAGAGAACACAGTTTTCTATTTTAATAGAGGAACTTTTGAAGTCATGTAACCTTTAGCCATTATCTCTTATGTGAGAGAAACTAATCTATGTGTCTAATCTCCACATCAACACATATTTGTTGATTTCAATCCCTTTGCCAAAGGCTTTTCTCCACTGACCCAGAAGTTTTGCTTATTATGCACATGACTTCAAGCCACTTGCTTTGATGTGTCACTACTGTCAATCAAATACTATTTCTATTTCATGGGACATTTTACAAAACTGTGAGAAAAGATCATGGCTCTCACAGCTACTTTTGAGCTGAGCTAATATGGAAACATATATGACTTATCCTTACAGCAATATAAAGATGTATGTGTTTGTACATATAAACAAAAGCATCACAGCTGTCGGCAGAACTGACAGATAAAGTCTGCAGGTGTGTTTGACGGAGGCACTTAACTCCCTGTGACCCAGTTTCCTTATCTGAGAATGAAAGACAGTACCACCTAGACCTCTACTTTCCTTTTATAGTGTTTTTCAGCTGAAAAAAAAGATAGTTTTGTTAGTATAATTACTTTGATTTGCTTTCTCCAAAATACCTTGAAATCTAAGAACAAATATAAACACATGCTCCTTGTTAGTGGTCTGGTGGTAGGGAAGGAATACTAAATACCCTTAAGTCTCATTGTTTCCTACTGTACACTACCACAGGGAGGAAGTCCTTTATGGAATATTATCAAAAATCAGTACAGTGCTGAACTACTTGAAGATAATTAGTTTGGGTTCAGAGGCAGGGACAGCTAAAAACTTAAAACTTGGGGGTGGTTTTAAATGCAGAGTAGGTATTTAACGGTATCTTTAAACTCTTGGAACCTACCAAGATTTCGAAATCATGATGACCACTTTATGAAAAGTGATTATTGTCCCCAAAGCATTTCTGACAGTCATATTTGCTTTTATTTGAGATAGAAATAACATAAGCACAGTATTTCTCAAAGAATTTCAATGCCTTTGGGTTTGATGTTGGTCAGAAGTCGTAAGTCTCTGGTTTAGGCTGTTAAATCCTTTTCGTAGCATATGCAAATATGGTATGAGATAGTACAACTAACACGATACTAATATGGATTAATTTTGCACAGTCATGGCCTCTTAAAATTGAGACTAATATTTCAAGTACTCTTTTCTAAGCTACTAAATTTTTAAACAATGTGGTTTAGTAATGATGGTGTAAGATATGTCTGTTTGCCCAATGATGCAAACCATAAAGAATGCATGGCGTTTATTGTCTTTGTTCATTTCTGAGCATTATTTCAGGTAGTGTTTGAGACTATCTACATGCTAGACATTCTGGAGCCTGACTGCTTACAGGATGTCTGTCCTTATGCAGTATTGTGATAATTGGAATCATCCAGCACATTTTTGCCAATGAAAATGTCATAGATATAGAGAACTCTCGGCTTGGAGATTTGTTTTGAGAAGGTCTAGTCTTGTTGACTTTGAAAGCATGAATCTGTTTTTGTGGGCTTTTTGCACAGGGTTTGTGGGTGGGAATTATGTTGACTTCTCCTGAAGTGCCATCTGTTAGGTATAAACATTTATCCGCATATTCAGACTACATTTTGACAGCTTTGCTTATAGAGTGGTTTAAATGTGAGTATGTCTTTATAATTAAACTGTGTTTCCAGACTCCCAGAACACAAGCACAGCTATGCCTGCTCAGCCCACGCCTGTGACACCCCCTCACACGCTGCAGCAGTGTCAGCTGCCAGCCAGGGTGCCATGCCGTTCCACGACTCAGTCTTTCACACAGCAGTGCCTTACCAGAAGGGGATGTTACCAAGCCTATCTTAAGCAATGCAGGTACCTAGAGCACATCAGGCTTCCAGCTCACCTGTACTTGGGACTTGTATTTCCTTTGGCAGAATAAAGGTAGGCTACATACCAAAACAGGGTTTGAGGTTTGTTTCACACGTTTCCAAACAAATAAAAAAGAGATCTTTCTGTATAAATACATCACAACTTTTCCAAAAGATTTTGTTTTGAAATTTGCTATTTCCAAATACTCTGGAAGAATCAGAAATTCAGTATTTAATATTTTCCTGTAGGGTCTTGGAACAGACTGTTGGAGTGGGAGGCCTTTGGCAGAGTTCTGAGTACACAGGAATCACATATTAAGAGCAAAGTTCCTATGAGTTTGGAAAGATTTCAGCCATGTATTTTACTTTAAAAAACATCTGTCTTCATTCATTTCCAGCATGTTTATTTAATTTGAGACAGATGGCTGTCATTAGCCCGTTGGTGGGCCTTGGCTCCCTGAGGCAGTGTCATGCTCTCCACTGCTCACTGCTGCTTTTTGAGTTTCTGAACAAATAGTTTTCAGAGTTCCTCAATAGAACAGACACAGGCATAACAGGTCAGAAGCCAGACTATTTTTTTCTGCAGTAGAGTTTATCGGTCCACCTACCTATTTCCAAGTCTCTATTTGGATGGCATATTTTCAGAAATTGAAAAAAATGTCACTGGATGCCAAACCCCTCCTTTTTCAAAAGTTCCTGCTAGTGCACTTTCTCCTCATTACTTATCTGGTTTCTTTTTGCGATAAAGCTGCAATAAGCCAGTGCACTCCTGGCACTGATTGGGTCCGCCTAATTGTGGACGGACTAGCTGGGTTTCTAAAAAACTAACAAGCTGAAGTACTGGCCCTACAGCCAGCAGAAGAAGGGATCTCAGTGCTTTGTTCAGCTTTCTTTTATCTAAATACTTACGGCATTACGGGAATATTAGGGGAAACACATTCTGCCATAATAATTTGTCTGTAATTAAGGTTTTGCTTTCACCAGTGTGGGAAAAGAAACATTCATCTGGCTTCAGTGCGGGCCCCTCAAGTCTGACTATTCGATGCAAGGGAGTCATTAGAGCAACTTTTTTTTTTAAACTGGAATTCTGTGTGCTAGGGAATAGAAAAATTAATTAAATGTCTCATCTGTGGCTTAAAATCTATGCCAAGAAGATGACTGGAAAATTATTAAATTAAAATTCATACTTACAGAAAGAAAATCTCTTTGTAACAAAAAATTCTGGTGTTTGCTTTTTGGTTGTTGTACACTTTCAATTCACAAACTAGCCAGTTTATTTTCAGAGATTAAAAGACTACTATTTTTTAAAATTTAGAATCATTCATTACATCAGTCAGTTCTCAAATGCTTTGTATTTCTCTGCTCCGCGAATCTGGAAAAGATTGATACAAAAGTGGGAGGCTATGGAAAAGGAAGAACATCTGACTCATACAATTAGAAATCATGGCCAAACCGCTCTGCAAGGAGGAGATAGAATGTCCTGGGAAAATTGAAAACTATTTGTTGGAAACAAGAAATGCCAACTGTGTTCAATGGGTCTGTGTGAATCTCTGTATTCTGTGTACTGCTCTAAACTTGTACTCACCTACATACATTTAATTAACGTGAGAGAAACCAACACAAGTAACAACTGAATTAATGAAACCAATTAAAATAAATGCACACTTACTAAGACCTGTGTTTGAAAGATTAGTTTGGATATTTACATATTAAATTATGTATATCAATGTAAATATTAATAAGACTGATAAGTCTTAAATAAAATAGAAATTGTCTTCTGACTGAAAATCCATTTTTATGCTCAAAAGTGATGCAATTGATTGTTTAATTAAAAGTTTGTACTAAAGACAACTCTGTTTTGGAAAAGAAGAAACCCCTTTTTGATTTTTAGAACTGTTACAGTAGACTGCAGTTATGCATGTGACTTGAGCCATCTATCATCCTTCACTGTATATATGGGAGACCTGTTTTTAACCAGCAAAAGTTTATACAGTGATGTCCACTATTAAATGTATTAACACCTGAGATTTCGAAATATTTCCTTTGCACATGAAAAGTTAAGTAACCAGGGCATTGTAACTGTAAGAATTTCAGCAGGGCATATGGGACCTCTCCAAATGTGATAGACGGGAGAGGCTGATGGGACAGGAGCAGCATACAGACACTGCCAAGTGCTGGCTAAGGTCCCAGTCCTCAGGGATGGCCACCTTCACCTATAGTAGCAACAGTGCTAGAGGTGTGGATATAGGGTCAGGCACTGAGGCTTGTTCCCTCCTTATTAAACCCCAGACTGGCTAAAGGCCATACGTGCTTAAGAAGATTATTTATTTTTTTCCTGCAGTCAGCTGAATCACTTCATTCTTTCTGATCTGACTAGCAATAAGGGCAGAAAAGTTTTCTGTTGGAGCTGTGACAAACATTGCTTGGGCTGGGTTACCTGACTGCAATGGAAAACATGAACAACGTGGCTGTGGGAACACGTGGATCCAGAAGAGGTGGTAAAGGGGAAGGAGAAGCAACGTACCTTTGAGACAGAACTTGGTCCCACTAGTGGTTTGTATTTCAGCTACAAAAGGCAAAATATCTGATGAAAAGTTACATGAAAATGGTACTGGGCTACCAACGAAGAGTTGGGAGAGCAAAGCATCTTGTAAGGTGCAAACCACAGTTTGGTTTAAGTTATCCTAAGTGTTGTCAGACAACACAAAGACTTAGCAGTTTCAATAGGAACATGGATGAAAAGAGAGGTCTTTTTTCTTGTTATCAGGACATGGCAAAATCAGAGGCTGGCACTTCGTGTGGCATCTCATTCTGTATTTCAGAGCCTAGGGAAGATCCAGCAGATAATGCTGTTTGTCATGTCTGTGTGTGTATGTTGGCTGCCTCTGTGAAGATGCACATTTCTAGCCAATGCACAGGAAGACAAGCAAGGTGTTAATTGTTACTAAGCAACCGTGGTACCCAATAATATAGACCTAAGTCTGGTCTGCATGGGCCAGGCTCCTGAAAAGAGTCTTGGAACATTCTGTCTGTGGAAAAATACTGTCCTCCTGACCCTCACTTGTTGATCATTAGCCAGTATCCTGCTGAAAACAGTGTTGAGACAGCAGGAAGATGTCTGTAACCCAAAGGAACCTGAGGGGGAGAAAAAAAAAGCCTTGGAGTGAAGTGCAGTACCAAAGCCCTGGGGAAATATCTTGGGAAGGACACCACTCCTGCAAACCCTCGGTGACTGTGTGAGATGCTCCGGTATCCAGACAGATCTTGTCCAAGGTCAGAGAACCTTGTGTTTTTTACATGCTGTTCAGCAGATGGTTGATTGCCTTCCTTTATTCTGAGGTTTCCTGGGGATGAAAATCCCCAGCACAGTGGACAGGGAATTGAAAGCACCCAAAAAGAAACAATATGTTCTTTGGGCTTTTCACCATTTGAATGACTAACGGAAGGCAGCCCAACAAAATACTGGAGTCCTTCTGGGAGTATGATCAGAGGGTCTGTTTGTTCTTTTGTCTTTGGTAGTAAATGCAGCAGCCAGATCTAATGTTTACTCAACATCCTGGATGGATGAAACACTACGGGGTGCAGGAAGGCACGATATTATATAACCACGATGACACTGGCAAACAGCATGGGTGCCAGGATTCAGAGCTACTGGAGGCTTGTTCTCGGCCCTGACAGGTTCAGTCTCCTGTTTAGACAGAGCCCAAGCAATATTTTAGAAACTGACGTTCGGGCAGGTGATACACCTTGATCGTCTCTAACAACAATTTCATGGACAGAGCAGAGTTCTTGCAGAATGTGCAAACTGACCAGGAGTCTCCACATCAACTTGGCTAAATGTCCAGTCAGGCACAAATAGACAAAACACATGAGGTAAAGCCTGATGAATCAAACTGCATTTCATCAAAATTAAGATAAGCCCTCTTTAGGTAAGGCAAGATTTTCACTGGAATCTCCTGTTCTATTAAGCAACAAAGGAAATTTTCGGGATGGTTTTGATGAACATGAAACCATTAGGTGATCTGCTTGCAACGGGAAAGCAGAGAGTACACTGCAGTGTAGAGAAGTCCTGTATAGATGCACTTGGAAAGATACAAAGTCAATTATAGAGAATTCTAGAGTTTACTCTGTAGATGGGTGCTTCTAAATGGTGTTCTTACTCCTGTGGGATTTTAGTTGCTTCTCAGTGGCTGACATAATTCCTCCTAATGCAGTCAGTATAAACTCACTGAGAAAAACTTGTACATAACTCTTTCAAGAGATGCATGTAATTTCTTTGTCACAGGTAGAAGTTACTTAATTTCTGGTATTTCTCAGCATTCTATTGCTTTTTAATTTATTACTAAAATACTTTGAATAGACTGTGGAGTTCAGTGGTGCAATGTGAACTTACTCCTTATTCCAACGAATACATACATAATAGGACTGGGTTCTCTGACAGTATTTTGATTGGAATAGTGCTCAAAAGCCAGAAACAGCAGTGGAATGAAACTCTGGCATACTTTTCCTTCAGCATATTGCTTGCAAACTGCTAGATGATGATGATGATTAGAGTCATCAAATCTCCACCATTTCATGTGATAAGAAGCAAAGAAATACAGGTTTGTATAAGAGATCTGTGCAACAGAAATACACATACAGGAGATTTTAACTTTGTCTAAGATGGTTGTCTGTCTAACAGAGCTGCTCAGAGTTTCCAGAGGGCTTAGGGCAAAAGACTGTAACATTTTCATTGCAAAACATATCCCATAAAGTAATACATTTCAACCCTTCAAAGGAAGAACCTGACAACAAACTGATTTCTGCCCTTTTTTTCTTCCCCCTTTGAGACACAGAATTATACCCATGCTAAAACACAAACTCCAACTTGTTGTTCTAATCCGTTTCACAGTACAAAAATACAGGAATTTTGCTATAAAACACGTCTAGCAGTTTAAATGGAATTATTTAAAAGGAGTAAAATAAAAGTGCATCTTTTGCCCACAAGTTTTACTTTTTTGTCTAAGTAGAATTTGAACTCCATCTACACTATCTAGAATTCAAAAACAAGAAAAAAGAAATTAAGTGGAAAGATAACATTCTTTCCCTCCTAAATTTTGAGAGGGCTAAGCATTGCCACTTGATGGATGTTTCTGCCATTTCTATTGTACACCTAAAAGAACCAAAGAAAACCAGAATACCCAGAAGAAATACTGTGGAGTGCATGCTGCTTTTATAATGGAGTGAACTAGAGTGCAGGGTTAGCTATGGTTTTTCACCCGTATGAAAGCATGATCAGCTGAGAAGTTGAGTCCCAGGGACCAGGACATCCTTAGAACCACACCTGGAGGAGGAAGTTCATGGAACTTAGCTTGGAAACTAAAACCAGTAAGCCATTCTTGGCAGTTTAGCAATCTCCAATCCTAAAGCAGATTGCAGATATTCCCTAGATGTGAAGTTCTGAAAGCCAAGGCTCCACAGCAGCAAGCTGAATGAGTTAGAAAGGAAGCAGATAAGGCTCTCTAGCAAGGTACTGCATGGTATCACTAGCCCTTTAAAATATATATATAAATATATATATATATTCTTTGCCAATTACACAAATAAATCACAGTTTACTACTGAGAACATATTTGACAGAAAATTAACAACCATTCATACTACTGCTTTTTTATAAGGCCTCCATTCACAGTCAGAAGAAACATCATTTCTTACATAATTTGTTCCACTTCGCTTTTCAAAATAAGATCTAGCAGATCCAACTAAAACTAAAAAGCTAAAGCAATAAAAACCTAGTCAGATGAAGGCAAAGGAATGGAAACCTCACATTCCATGTCTTCCTCCAGTATTACAAAATCAAAATCATCAATTTTTTAGACTCTATTAATCTCTAATAGGTTATCTCTAACAGACACACACCAAGAGCTGCCACATCTATTGACTTTATGCTATAAATGCAAGGAATAAACCTCTAATATTAATTTGTGCTCTATTCTAAGAGCATATACAATTTCACTCAGTTCTAAACCTTTTTTAAAAGAAGTAAGCCACATCCTTAAACTCTGTGCTACCAGATAGACAAAACATCCTAAGTGCATAGCAGTCTAATAACATAACGTTCATTTCTGGAAAGAAGCAATTTCTAGGAAAGCAGCTCTTCTTTCTGGATGGGATATGCATGACCTGATGGCCTACAGATGTGTACTGAAAACTGCCTTTGGCCTCTTTCATAGAGCACCAGATGGTCTCACATCCTGAGATTCCTCTCACATATGAGTACTGCCATCCATATGCTTAGTCACTAGA
>VWZT01001704.1:382923-455315 GCA_013397055.1 Pachycephala philippinensis
AAAAAAAAAAAGAAAAAAAAGAAAAAAGAAAAATAATAAGTCTTGGATTTGCTGCCCTGAGCTCCCACAAAGAAATTTAGCTTTTAGTGGTTGGTGTGGGAGGCAGTGGTAGGAAGGAGATGGTAACAATTACTAGTTAAAGTTTCAGCCCTTGGCCTAGTCTGTCTTCTTTTGGAACTCGCCACATGTATTCTTTATTGCACAAATCTGTTAATAATTATTGTTCTGCAGAAAGCACTCTGGTTTTCATATCAGATTCCCATGGTTTCTGCTGGCATTGGTTCTTAAAACAGCAGAAAGGAGCCTCTCCTAACCTTGTGCTTACTGCATTATTCTCAGCATGTCGCCGATGATACCACATTCCTGCTATATTGTGCTTTTACCAGACAGCCATAAAGAATGTCAAAAGACTATGAAATGGTCTGGTCTAAAACTCATTGAAGAAATAACTGGAAAAAGAACAATGTTAACTTCAGAGGTTTTCAATTCCAAAGGATTCTTTTCACCCTGCAGTGCATGACTCCTTCCTCAATTTTCTAAAAAATGGTGAATTTGAAAGGGACTGAAACCTAAGTTCCAGTCCCTAATTCTTCACATATTTTGAGGATGTAGTAACCGAGGTCTGAATTGTGCAGCTGTCCCTGCACTAATGGCTGAATCAAGCACCTCAGTTACAGGCACCTTAAGGGCATAGGTTATTTGTGCCTTTTTAAAAAAATAACCTATTTGATTGCCATACATATAATGTGCTGGGGGGGGTGGGGGGTAAGGGGAAAGGTCACCTGTAAACTAGAAAGTTTAACCAATGGTTTAAAAACGGAATTAAAAGCAGAAAATCCAAGTCAGTAACACTTCAATTTTGGTTGCCTAACCCAAAATTTGTTATTATGGGACTAAACATTCTTTGGTTTCAATTTGTTTAAGTGAAACCCTCAGGTTTAGGCAAATTCAGACATCTCTTCATTCCTTTTTTTTTAAGTAAGAAAGAATATGTTCCTAGACAGGTAGCATAACAAAATATCTGAACATATTTTGCTAATGTTTAAATATCAGTTTGAATTTTCTGTACGGTTTTTGGTTTTGCTACAAATGAAACTACTTAAATGATCTTCACGGTGACAACTCCAGCTTTAGAGGACATTTGAGTTTCTCTCAAATCCCTTTTAATTTCATACATATTTTAAGAAGTAACTCGTCTCCCATGGCATTGCAGATCTGACTCACGATGATGATGAGCGGAAAGCACTCTGTGCTCACAGCTGTGTTCTGTGACACATGTTGGAACTGCTATGAAATGCCTTATAAGGTACTGCCTTGGCTTGGCCTTCAGCATATTTTTCTGAGATGGTTTTGCATGATTTGTACACAATAAAAAGTTAAGTAATCCAAAATCTGCAGATGTACTATGAGGAAAAGGCTTGCAAGGATTAAATGATGTAGGGTTTTAAACAAATAAACCACAAAAACAGCTATCAGTAGTCTCTAGTGACATGGCTTAATTTGGTTCATTATGAGAGATTCTTGAGTCTTTATCTTTTCACTTAACGAGAATAATAAAGATTTTAGAGAATAAACAGAGCCATAGGTTCAGCCCAGAAAAGAGGAGACTGAGGGGAAACTGCATTGCAGTCTTTAACATCCTTGAGAGGGGAAGCAGAGGGGCAGACACTGAGCTCTTCACTCTCCTTACCAGTGGCAGAAGCCAAGGCAATGGCCTGAAGTTGTGTCAGGGGAGGTTTTGGTTGGATATCAGGAAAAGGTTCTTCACCCCATGGGTGGCTGAGCACTGGAAGAGGCTCCCCAGGGCAGTGGTCACAGCACCAGCCTGACAGAGGTCAAGAAGCGTTTGGACAATGCTCTCAGGGACAGGGTGTGACTCTTGGGGAGTCCTGCACAGGGCCAGGAGTTGGACTCCATTGTAATGGGTCCCTTCCAACTCAGCATAATCTGTGTTACTATGAAATCTTCATTCCACTTGCTGCTTCATGTTATAGTCAGAGTCTGCATAATCCAAGTAAAAATACCCTTCAAACTGGGGGAACAACCCCCATTTGAAGAAGCACAAATACATGGCTTATAGATTTTAGCTGTATGTAATAGTAACTATGGATACAATGCAGAAGGTAAAAATAACTACTTTCACAAGTCCTGTACCTCCTAATGTATTCTATACCAGTCGTGTTGCTTTAGGATACTTTAATTATACTCCTATATATTTTTCAGTTCTTCTGAAGAGCTGCTTCATCCAGTCTAGGGTGTGAAATATTGAAAGACTGTGGTAATATCTCATTGTAAATAACTGGTGGATAGCTAAAAATGTCTTTATTTATACCATAGACATACATAGGTTCTGGATAGTTAAATATGTCTTTATTTATACCATATACATACATAGGTTCATCTGTTCATACACTATCCCTCTCTATATAATTTCTACGTTTTTTTTCAAAATGCCTAATTATCCTAGTGAACACCAAGACCTCAGCATGGTGCCTTCATACCAGCTGTAAAAAGATGCCTCAGCTGTAAAGAGCTGTATAGATGAGACAGTGTGGAGGAAGGAGACACTGTTTCCACAGCAACATATACAAACACCAGATGCAAGACAATGGTGGCCTTGCTTTTTGGACTTGGGTATAGTTTATGTGGAACACAGAAATATGCCAGAGTTCACAAATCCCCTTCAATTCCTAATAACTTATCACATTTACACTCCTAACTCTTGTTCTTTTGCTGATTAAGGCTGTTCAGCTGGATTCCTGTCCATCTTCTTCCCTCTAGTCTCTGGGTTCTAGGATCATTCCTTCTGCCCTCCAGTCTCTCTTGTCCATTCCATTCAGTGTTTCTTCTTCTCCTTTTCTGTCTCCCCTTTTAAGTACTTCCCCTCTTAGTAGAATTTCATCCCTGCTCCTAAGCATTCATAAGCCACTTCCCCCTGATATAGTCTTTGATTTCTCCCACTCTTTTTTAACCTGCTCCCTTTCTCTCTCAATAGGAATCTTCACAAAGCTGCTTCTAGAATGAGTTGATTGTAGTGGGACTACAACTTGTACTTCAAATACTTTCAGATTCAGCACTGCAGTCCAAAGATCTCATACCTATTTTTCAGTTACCTTCAATGCTCCTGTTAAGAACAACTCTAGCAAACTTTTATCATAAAAAGAAACACCAATACATTTTTCTGCCCTGGTTCCACTGTCAGCAAAACTTGCTACACTTCTTATAATGTTCACTGAAGTTCTTCAGGGATACCGGCAGCCGGACAATGGGGAACACGAAATGTCTGTGGATCATGCACTTTTTAGGATCAGTTTTGAATGTAGTTGCACACAACTATCATTTCCAGAAAAGAGCTAGCAGACACACCCTCTTGTAAATGAGACAGTCCTAACTAGGAATTTGAAAAGCAGGAAATTACCCTTCATGTGACAGTACCTTAATGTGAAAAAAACCCATATCTGTGACAATTTCAACAGTTCAGCACTTTGCCATTGCCAGCATGTTTTTTATGGTGCCATGCCACTTCCTGTCCTCTACTGTTGGCTTTGAAGCATTTTAATCCTGAAATTTTAAACACTAAATTAGAAAGGAAAACTGCATCTTCACCAATTACTCCATTTGTTTCAGTAAACAAGACAATGAGAATGTTATTACAGCATCTGAGACAGAAAGCCACTGAGGATGAGGATGCCAGTGAGCCTAAATGACCCAGTGGGGTCAGTCCTAACACCTCCTGACTTTATTTATTTCCTTGCTGTTGATCCAAATTAAAGCCCCTATACCAGCTCTACTTTTGATCAGTCACTTCACAGCAGCAGCAAAGCTGAACTTCACAGAAGAGGCATGTAACTTAAAGCTATAGTTTGGATCCTGGTGTTAGAGGATCCAGCTGTGCAATTCTCTGTTTGTTCAGATGTGCTTTTCTTCTCAGCTGCTCACTCATTTCCTCAGATACAATGAAATACCCAGGTTGCCCAATAAGTCCTCTGATATAATGTTATTTTATGGTAGTTTGTATAAGAAAAGCCAGCAGCTTCTAACCTTTCAGGCTGACTAATTTCCAGTCCCTTTCTTTATAGGCAGAGGTGTTAGTCATTGCTCCCCACTGTTCTGTTCAGGGGTGTTGCCAAGCTAGTTTATAGTAAAGCCATATTTTGGAAGACAGCTGTATAGGTCCCACACCCCTCTTCATCCCATAATGTTTTTGCAAAGAAAGCTCCATTATTGCCATTCCAGCCACACCTAGAAACAGGTGCATGCCAAACCAGATTTTTCGCCTTAACACTGGAATACCTGCTGGCCATGCTCACGAACTATGTATAATGCCAAAAAGCTACCAGTGCTTCAGGGCAGTAACATCTGAACTCTGGGTTCACCTAAGGAGAGGCATATTGGGCATTCTGTTCAACAAGTCCTGTGACAGATGAAGAACAGCTGCCTGTTTGCCTGGGAAAGGGGAGCGCTTCATCCTGACAGCAACTGGACATGCTCAGAGTGGAAAAGCTCCTAGGGTACAGCCTGGGGCAGCAAAACAGAGACAGTAAGTGAGAAACCATATAGACTGGGAGACTCCTGTGAGGAGGGGATTCACCTGCTGCAGGGAGCAGCTCTAGTGCCAGTATGACCTGTGATGGGTAGAAGGCAGCTTTAATAATGTGAGGTAGGAGTGGACTTGTTCAGTTGGTCCTGCAGACTAGATACCTACAGTGGTTTTACAGACAAGTTCTAGAGTAGTCCTGTGACCAAAAAGCCCAACTGTAGTTGGCAGATATGGAGTGTCCAGGAGCAAAACACAGCAGAACAGTGTTTCCTATTATTACAGATTTACATTTTTCTGGTTTGTTATTGGTGTATCTCATGACATACAATTCTAATGATATGCAGCCTATCTTAAAGGAAAAGGCATATGTGGCATGGCAGGGCCTCAAGTCCTTCTCACATCTCCAACTGGCACAGCTCAATATTGTGTCTTCCTATTTTCTATACCCATGAGGATGTTCTGTGGTTTACTGAAAAGATAAGACTGCAGACTGTAACAGTCAAAGTAAGTGGATTTGTCAATCACCTGAAGAACAGCCATCTTGTCCTTCCCTTCATGAACCAGTACCCCAGGAATTCTGAGCTGCTCCATATGTAATAATATTCAAGATCTATTCCATTGCATTACTAAACTCACAAACATGAAGAAAGTGTTTTTAGTATTAATAATAAATTCCTGACCTTTTTTTGTGCAGTTGGCCTCTCACCATTCATTCTGTGATGCAATGATAAAAGAAGGAAGTGAGAAATGGAAATTCTGGCACTAAAAGACAAGCTCAGCGCAGAATGAAAAGGAAGTGTCTCTACATACTGATCATTGAAGAGGTGTATTACAGGAAAGCAGTGTCAAAAATCTTCTCCATTAATTCATATCTGAGGATAAGAGAGTTTTCAGCTTATATTCTTTCTCATAGTACAAGATGTGAACTAATTTACTTAATTAGAAGAATGCAAGTGCATTTTATAAAAATTTTGAAATCAGCATGTGTTTATCTGATTCCATTTTTACAGTGAAGCAACTTTGACTCCTTTATTATGGCTTTCTTTTAGATCTTGATAACTTATGAAGAAAAGAGAAGCAAACTGTATTTCATTTTAGAAGCCTTTGTCATCAGTAATAGAAGACTTCATCAGCTGGAGTGCTAACACCCAGATTTGGTCTCCTCCTAACACTGTGTCAGCTCTGAGCCTTGTTGCCCTTGCACAGCCAATTTGATCCCAGGAACACAAAAATTGATAGTTTGAGGCTTTTGTTATAGTTCTTTTTTTTTTTTCCCACTTTGTCATTGCACAGGCTACAGGAAGAAAAAATTAATTAGATCTATTTCTGCTTACTCTAATGAAGCCCACTTGATCTTAGCAGAGAAGTACTAGTGCAAATAACAATTAAAGCCAGAAAAATAATTTTGGCAGAAATTAAGCCACTGAAAGAGTTCCTTGTGAACAGGACACGTTATGATACGTTCACTCCAGAGATTTTCAACTGTGGAGTTACACAAAGAATTAATGTGGCCAAGAACAAGAAACTTGATCATGCCATGAGAAGTGGCATTTGCTATGTCAATACATACATCAGTCATCAGTACAGGAAGCTGATATAGCAAACAACTTCAAATGCAGCTGGACTGTATAATCCCTTGAAAAATGAACTGATGTGAGCTCATCTGTATGGGTAAACTGAACCCATCAGAGGTCAAGAAGCATTCCACAGAAGCAGTTATGCAAAAGGAACAAACTGTACCCACCTATGCGCAGGCACAGAAACACGCACTGGGACACTTCCCAAAGTGTAGGGGAAAAATGAGCAGAAAGAACGCAGCAAAGCATAATCAGGCCTTAAGCCCTCTCATAAGGATGGTGCAAAGAAAAGATTTCCAGTGACTTGTCCCTCCTCTTGGTTGGTGGGATTCAGGCTGCCCAAGATGGAACAAATGACCGCCATTTGGAGAAGTGAGACAGCAAACTAGGAGGAAAAAGAGGTACTAATAAAGCCTACACCTTTATGGGCTTTACCACAGGAGACAGCTGGGATTGCCATAAGGCATTACAACTCTAATTCACTGAGTTGTTGAGCCATATCAGCTCAGGACTCAGTCTTTCACACTTAGTCTTCCTGATTAAAATAGACTAACTACTAAATTACATTTCCAAGATTTCACTATTTATCATGAAGCTTTCAACCACACAAGTTTTTTTTACAATCTGCCTTTCTACAACATTTTATTTGCCCATAAACTATAAAGCCTTGTTATTTGTATATGGCACCTTTGCCCAAATGACACAGGTTTCATTAGGTGCATAGAGAAGATGGAAAGATGCATGATCAGAATTTTTTTTCATTTATCTGAGATTAACTTACATGAGAGGTGTCACTAAAGCTGTTTCTGCAAAGGAGGCAGCCCGGACCAGTCCTAGAGGTTTTAAACTTGCAGCTTAAGGAAGTGTCTGAGTAATAGCCTCATGAAGATAGTCTGTCATTGTGAATAATCTCAAGCATCACAAAACCTATAATAATATTTACATCTAATGTTCTGCTTTGCGGTGACTGTTGAAAAATTGCATCTTATTACTGATCTCTAGATTGTCTAGCTTCAATTTTCAAGCACCATCTGGCATCATAAGTGCATCTGTAGACTTAAAAGAGTCACCTCTTCGGCAGGCAGTTTCTTTTAGGCTAGCAGCAGTTGTATCTTGTTCTTCACGTCAACAAGTAAACAGGTAGAATTAATTTACTATGGAACTAAGGAAGGCATATTTTTCTATTCTAAAATTATTCTGATATTATAATAATTATTTTTGTTATTTCACTAAAAAGAAACAGTTAAACTCTCCATTTACTGTTCATTGTTTCTAAAAGTAACATTGGATAGTGACTAAGAACAATTGAGATATTTGAGTAATTGGAGAAAGTAGAACAATTGGAAGAGATCATAATTTTTATGATTCTGTGACTCAAATCAGTTCATGTGTCTAGCCAGGAAAGAGACTGAAGATATTATAAAACACAATGCTTTGTTCTTTTTCCTTTTACTCTTCAGCTGGAAGGAAGGACTACAATTATTTATCTTGTAATCACTAGCACTAACTGTGTCTCTAGTGCAGTACCAAAATCCCTTAAATATAAGTTGGTGCTACCATGCTCTGATCTGTGGTGAGCCAACTCTAGCAGCTAAGCTAGTAGAGAATGACTATTTTATATTATCAGTTTTCTGGCAGTTTATCTGTCAAAGCTGTAACACCAAATGCTTATGTCAAAACATGTAGGGAAATAGGGCTGTGGCAAAACTAAATTACCTTGGCTTGAAGTAATTCTGGAGCTGCAGTTTCACTGTAGGATTGATCTGATTCTAACATCTGCAAATGAAAGCATCTCTTATGAATCTATTTACTCTGTGCAACAAGAATGCTCTTGAAGATAACAATGATTTATGCTCTAGGTTATTTCCAGCAAGACAAAGCCAGCAAACAGCTAGAGATGTGTGAGTTAATTCTGACCTTGCTTCTTGGTGTACTTGTAGCAGCGATGTTATAGAAACTAAAGAAACACAGCATATTAGGAAAGTTCAAAACTTTAGAAAAAAGCTAGGTCAAAATTACTCTTACGGTCTCAGGGGTGAAAGGCAACGTTCAGCTTTGCAGTGGCAGGAAAGAAGATTCCAAGAATGAACTGGTGAGGGACTAGCCAAATCTGAACAGTCTTGGTGCAGTAAATAGGGCCTTTGGGGCATGCTAGGGCTTGTAACAGGGGTGACACAGGTTGACAGAGCTTCTCCAGGCTGGAGGTTCAGATGTTGCCCTAGATTCACAATGGGCTGTATAACTGTGGAGACGGCTGTGGTCTTGTGACAGAATAGGGTTTCCCACCTCTACCTTACTGCCTCCCAGCATCTTCCTCATCCTCTTCCTCCTCTCCAGACCTCAGTACAGGACCATCCCCCAGCCCAGCCTGCTGTCTTATCTCCCCCATTTCCCCCCTGTAGCACTTCACCCATTGGTGCCCCATGCCTGGCTCAGCTCCACTGCATTTCCTCCTCTGGCTCCTTCCACCACTAACAGCATGTGGGACACCGAGGGAACCAAGGAGCTCTTCCAGCAGCTCTAAATCTTGGATTTATATTCAAAATGGCTCTGCATGCAACATACAGTGCAACCAGCTCAGAGAGGGGTCGTACAGCTCCAGCAGGAGAACAGGAGGCACAGCGCAGGCCCTGGGGTCCCTCTTGCACCTCCTCAAAACCCCTCACCAGGCTCTCCTGCTCCCTTTCAGAGGCCTCGTGTCCTCACGTGCCACATGTCAACAGCTGCTCAGCCTGGTGAAAGACCCACGGACGGAAAACAGAACAGGAAATACTGGGTTTAGCACTCTTTTGTTTACAGCATTCTGTTCTAATTTCTAAACTCTGAGTGCCTGAGCCAGGGGAATTCTTGCAGCCCAAAAGCGCCTTTCCAAGCTTCATATAGAGATGATAGCCTCAACACAAATCACAGAAAAATGGGGAAAACCAAAACCAAGCTTGGCTAGCATTGGCTTTTTACTGACCCAGTTTGGTTTTCTGCCCAAACTATCCACTAAAGAAAATACCATAAAATCTTTCTGCACAGAATTTGTATGTCATGTCGGACTGGGCTTCAACCCAAACTAAACAAAATACTCGCTGCTCAGCGTTTGTACACCTCTTAATCCAGAACATTTATGGAACAGATCAAAGTAGTGGAAGGCTACAAGTTCTTAACACAATTAGTTTTCAACTGCTCCATTTAATATCTATCTGTTCACTCATAGGTAAATAGACCTGTCTCTTTTAATAAAATTCTCAGTGTTTTGATTTAAACATTTTTTAGTATTCTTCCTTATATGCTTATATTATGCATTATGTCAATACATAATACCTTATGTACTAGCAGCAGTAATTACAAGTGTTTGAGACAGATGAAAGGTCTAAAGAGAAATAATGGCCAATGTTTTAATAACAATGTTTTAATAACAAGAACTTCAAAGGACTACACAACTACAGACCAATTTTAAAATTCTAGAGACATTCTACATTTAAAATACTGAATTAAATTTTCAGCTCATGTGAAATTGTATAAGTGCAGAATACAATGGTACTACCATGAATTTATTTCATCTGAGGATCAAGATGATAATGACATGGGAAAATAACCATCTATGAATTTAGATTTTACGTCATTTTTTGACTCTGGTGATGTTTTGAAATTGGGGACATTTTTTCAAAAAAAAATTTGGAATTTCAAAATCTCTAAATACTTCCGCATACTTTATGTGACAGAGTACTGAAAGAAAGTAAAACATCAATATTTAAATGAAGACACGTTTGCATACTTCTGAGGAAATTGTGCAATTTTCCCCCTTTAGAAAGCTGTATGTCAAACTGACAGTTCTTCTGTTAGGAGATGTGACTTCACTGATCTGGGCACCCCTATGACATCATTTTCAGGAGTGACCATTACAGGAAAGCAAATTATTCTCTTCAGTTTGATCTTGGAAAGCTAACCACAGAGGAAGGACTCTCAGTGCTCACAGGCAGTATCTTTACTGCCTTTGTATAATGTATGCAGTTGCACCATTTACAGTTCACGTAAGAATCTATTTTCTAATTCCAAACAAAGGATCTGAGGATTAGCATATCCCTTCAGCAATATTGCTATTTTCATTTGGAAAAATCATAAAGTTGCTATATCTATTTGTTTAGAACAGAACTTTTAAGGCCTCAGATTTTTTAAATAGAGGAAAAATTGATCAGTATTAAAGGCATACTAACCTCTCTCAACAAGCCTTCCTCCTCCCAATACCAGTAAAGTTTAAAAAAAAGTTATCTTGACCTTTTTAATTTAAATATTTGAACAGCTTTCTCTCCTTGCCACATTAAGTCACTACAGTAACATTGACCAGTGTAAGCTGCAGGGTCACAGGTTCAGTAGCTGAGGAGTTTTTTGTGCAGTTGCTATATCCCCTGGTTTCGTTACCTCTACTCTGAGCCCACTGTGCTCATTAGACAGTAGCTGCTTGTGACCTGCCATGCTTAACCCCAGTTCACTCAGCATGTGTAGTCATATCCACAGCCCCATTTCTATCTCACTTCACTTTTTAGTACTACCCCTCTTTCTTAGTATATTCCAAGACTGAGGAGTCAGTGAGACTTTGTCTTCCCTGTCTCTCCTTATCATTAGACAATGAAGCACACCAGTTACAGCAGTATTGTACAGTACAGTAGAGAACAGTAGTACATGGTGTTCTGTATTCACCAGTTATTCTGTGTATAATAAGTGCCCTTAGAGCAGACTGCATCTTGCACCAAGTCTACCTAAGCTGCTTGCAAAACAATTTCAGTAAGTATTTCCACAGTGCTTTTCACAGCAGTAACTACAATCAGTTGAGAGCATTAGTAAAGAAATCTTCTAGCACATGCTCCTCACTGCCTGAAATGAAAAACTTCAGCGTTAAACCAATTTCTCTGCAAAAGGCCCACACTGTCATGTCATCACAAGCAATGCAAGAGCTGTTTTACGTGCAAACTTCCTGAAACTTCTTGCAGTTGTTCTCTTTCCCTCATTTCTGAAGTGATGTAATTTTCACAGTGATGGCAGATTGCAAACTGCAAATTCTAAGACTAAAGAACCAATCCATTTCAGTTTCAAATGCTTTCATGTTCTGTGTGGTCTGCTCTCCAGGTAATTCCTATGGACATTCCCCAGAATTCCTATGAAAGTAACAGTAAGAACTTCTCTAAGACAAATACAAGTCTAAGAAAGTTTCAGGAATTTATGAAGATTAGCAATGTTGTGATAGCATCTTTTTATATCTTACCTAAATAAGTTCCTTCTTGGCTGTAGATATGGTTCAGGTATTTCATAAAGGACACATATATTTGAATTTTGACATTGAGGGTTCAGACCAAACTCCTGAGTTCTTATCACACTCTTTTCTACAAGCCTTACAGGTCTAGCCAAGTTTGTGGATTTGCACACAAAGAAGAGCAATCGTAACTCACTCCTAGTCTGCCCTGCCTTACATTAGAAAGTCAATATTGTAGTACCATGCAGTGGATTGAACAGATGCATGTATTTAGATCAATTGGCATTCAACTTTAGCCTAAATTATGAGGCTACTCTCTTTCATCCTCCTGTATAGCCATTAAAATTGAGTTTGGCTACGCTGGAGGGCCATTCAGAGCAAAGACTGTTCTATCTCCACTGACTGGAAAGGGGCTGAGGTGAAACTGAAAGTCCTAATCTCAATATTTAAAGCTAAAAGTATAAAGACAAACCATGTGAATATTCTCTTATCCTCATAACTGAGGTACATTTAGTATTGTTACTCATATCTGCCCTGATCCACTTCATGTTAAACACACATTAATTCTTCATTTTTCATTCAAAGTAGCCACCATATTTCAACAGCTACTAAACATACCAAAATCAGATTGAAAGGGGTCAGAGTTTTGTATGTTCTCTATGTTGTAGTTACCTTATCAGAAACACTGGCTTTTAACTCCAGAAATGTTGTTCTGAGTTCAGGTAAGGTATAGTAAGCAAGTTTTAAAAAGATGTCATGACAAAACAGTCTAATATACCTCACTTTTTAAAACAGTTTTAGCAAATCTACTGCATCAATAGTTTCACTATGTCTACATAAAATGGTAAATTGACAAGTAGTGGTCATTAAGTCCTACCTTAATCTTTTGTAAGGCTTTAAAGTAGACAGAAAAAAAAAATTAAAACCCACCAGCAAAAACAAACAAACAAACATAAACACCAACAGATGTTTAATTAACCCTGCGCCACCAAATGCCCAGTCTTCTGTCTTAAAACAGGGCCTTATTGGAAACAAACTGTAGGCTGAAAAAGCCCTAGGATAGTCACTAATTCCAGAATGGCAAGCAGACTCTACGGCTCTCAGACTGGTACCAGTCTGGATGAGATATATGTGATGCTGTGATGTATGAGAAGAGTTATTTCCAACAGAGAATTGTCAGTGGCTTTGTGCAAGCCATCAACCGCATCAATGGCAGGAGAGCTGAAGGTTCAACAAGTATAAAAGGAGCTAATAGTTTGATCAGGGGATCAGGGATCCCAGCTGACAGAAAAACCTCAGACAGCTTATCTTGTTTAAAAGTAACACTTGGAAACTCCCAGCCTGTGATCTCTGTGCCACGTGCACAGAGACAAAACAAAGACAAGCTAAAAAAAGCTATTCAGGTTAAAACCAACTATGAGCGAAAGAACCAATGAGTGCAACATGACTATCAGTCCTCTTAGACCGATTCTCAAAGGAATTAAGTAACTATTAGTCACACTTTAGAACAGTCCTATAGTGAGGGAAAAAACCCCAAAACACAACCCAAGCCCAAAACAAGTGTTCCTCAAGTAATTAAGCATTTTATGAGAGATTACACAACTTGGCATCTGCAATAGTCTCAAATTCCCAGAGCTCTGTGTTCCAACTTTTCTTTGATATACATCCCATCATATTAACATTGTATAACAGCATATTCATCCCCATTTTATAGTCATATCAAGTACACTTACTGCTGCCTTTTGTCAACGCTTTTAGGGAAAGTATACATAGGATTAAAATGATATTACAAATCAAGGGAAAAGTGGTGCTATAACAGAATCTCATTTGCTAGACTTTCAACACGTGCCTTTAAAGTGTTACCATTAGTAAACTTTGGTGGCTATGATCATAATTAGGCTATGCTGAAGAACCGGGAAGCTACTTGAAGACAAAAGTTAATTCATGAGGTACTGCAGACAAAGGCAACATTAGGAATTAAATCAACAGCAGGATTACATTAAGTCCTTTCTTGTTACAATTTGTCTGGTCAAGTTTTGAATTGCTGCCAGGAAGTCTATTTCAGGACAAGTTCCAATTAACTCCTTTTGACCACCTTTAGTTGTAATTCCAGTGTTTTAGCAGTCACCTAATTCCTTGGTTTTCTCTTTATCAGGCTCTCTCAGGTACTCCTAGGAGAGGTGAGATACTTAGATACTACCTTTTTTTACTTGCTGCCTGTCTCAGATGAGAGCTATATTAAAAACAAAATCATATTCATTCTCGCTTGACTGTAGAAGGCTGAGGACCACAAAATCTCCATGATTTTTTGGTGTATAAGCAGGTGTGACTGCTTTGACAAACAAACCACGATGAAGCTAACTAAATAGTATCTACTGTTGTTAATCTGAGTTACCAATACAATAGACTATGTAAATGAAAACCAATTAGAAGATAGGCTTTTTAAGTCACAGTATGGCCATATCTCCTGCTCCCACCCCCATCCCAGTGGAAAAATCATTCTGAGGAAGGGCACACACATGAATATAGCAATTGCAATACGTACAAGAAAATAAATAACAATACAGAGAAAATCATACCACTGAATGTGGAGATCAGTGCCAAAGCAAGCAACAAAACACCTAATTCTGAAGAAAGAGAGGCAAAGACATGCTGAGAGAGCTGCATGACAAACAAACCACCAGGAAATAAAATCTAGAAGGAACCTAAGTTAGCAAACTGCAGCCAGGCATTTTGGGCTAGACTGTACAATTTACACAGAGGCCTGTGTTGAGGGTGTGACTTAGCTGCATTTTATCAAGCAACTGACACCACACCATCAGTTGCATAGTCTTTTTCAGGCCCTGAAACTAGCCCTTATTTTTCATCCTGTCCCCCAAGATGAGGGAAGCTGGGGTACTTGGTTTTGACAAGCCCTAGTCTCTCTGGACTACATTATTATTAGCTCACTGAGAAAAAAAATGTTCTTGAGTACCACACTTTGCTTTGTGACATGTCCTTGTGTGAGTCATGAAGCAAGACTGGAGAGACTCGCTCCATGTACCCACCCATGCTTATCTCTGCAGTGTCTGTTGCAAGTTTTACTGAAGGGCAAGGTAGTACCTCTGAACAGATGCAGCAGACACACATCATTAAGCAATAAATGCTACCTTGATCACTTTCTTTATTAGTACCAAGAGCTTTAATTGCTTCAGTGGAATGTGTCTATTTATTATAACAGTACACACCCAGAAGTGTCTCACTGGACTTACGAAGCCCAATCACCATTACATTAAGTAAATACAATTTCTCTATCTTACTAAGATGAAACATTTCCTCTTGGTGTATTTGTCTTGTTACAGTAGTGAGACACAATCTCATTCTTCTGTCATACTGCTTTAGTATCTTATCTCAGGTGATCAGTAATTCCTTGGGCTTCAGCCTACTTTGATCATATGGGTCAATTAGCTGTGACTTACTACAAGGACACAAAATTTCTGTTAGAGTGATGAAAATTTTTGTTTTCAGTTTTATCAACACGCCAAGACTGGAGCTACAAATCACTCAGGAAGCAAGTTAACCTAGATAACATTTGGATTTATCAGAAGTCATCAAAAGCCCTATAACTGCAGTATTGGTTGAAACCATGTCCTAATATTGTGAAATTTTTGAAGTCACAATTGAATTTGAATTTATGTCATTTTACTCAGTGAATCAAGAAAACTTGTACTGACATGAATGAGCCCTAACCTTTTAACTGTAAATTGAGGGTAAGGAGAGTGCTACTGGATATTATAGGATAGGCATTCTTTACAAAAAAAAAAAACCCAACCAAACAAAAAAAAGAATAATGTTAAATGCCGTGCAGATTTGGAGCTAAGAAAATTTATGACTGATATGCAGTCCTACAGTATGCCGCAGCAGTAGGAATGCTGAAAAAGAACAGTCAGCAACAGCTTGGCCGGATCCACCATTCCATTTGCACACATGATGCTCCCTTCACGACTCCTGCAGTTTGTATGTCATGCCTTAAGATTCCTAGAAAATCTATGAAGTCAAGTGCTTGATAAGGGAAAACATTATCCTCATTTTAACAGAAATCTTGCTTCCTCTAAGGGTTTGCTATACTTGGGAAAAAGTGTCCCTCCTGTTTTCATATCATATTAAAAACATGTAAGAATTAATTATTTGAGTGGTTTATATTCTGAAATTACTTGAACATTTCTTAGTTTAATGGTTTTTTTTAATAAGGGGGTCATATTCCTTAGTTAAAATTCCCAGTGACGGTATTAGCTGCTCTCTTTCATATATTTTGTCTCTTCTTTGGAGTCTGTCCTTCAAAACTGTGTGCTATAATAATAGCTGAATTAATGAGTCGAGTTTTTCAAGACATATTACATAAAGATTTTCAAGCTCTTATAAATTAATAGACTTAGCACAGTGATTTAAAAACAAAATTTGTCTCAAAATCAAGAATTCTTAGGAAAAGAACTTCTGAAAAATGGCTGGTTTCCCTGTATCCCTTGGACTGTAGGTACAGACCTAGTCAGTCATGAGCTCAGCTTCAAGGTTTTGAAGGCCCTGTGCTAATAACACTGTTAACTGAGCATATCTGCAGAAGAGTGCAAGACCAAAAGCAGTGAGATAAATACAATGACATGAACCATATCACTAAAACCATTTTTTTTGTTTTTATCAAATCAGAATTCAAGCAAGGAGGGGAGAAGTTCTTATCTGTGTATTCACAGTGCTGCTAAAATGAGAATGACTAGCTTGGTCTTGGCAGTCTTCAGCTAAATAATATTGATCACACATGTGGATAATGTCACATTTGGATATATTCCTGGGAATTCATGCCTTTGAATTATATTAGTCTATTTTTATGTCTGGAAATACCCACATAAATCAAGATGTTATCCATGGGGAGTTGCCCTTTTTTGTCTTTTAAAAACTGCCTTTTTAAGAAAAGAGAACAAGGACTACTAGGTGTAAACAGAAGTGAAAATAAAGAAGGAATTAAATCATGCTGCAAACAAATTACTGTCACCAATACAACAAATACAGAAAAATTCCTATGACTTCATGGCCTGCTTCTATTCCTCCTCACAGAAAAGCAAAAATTAAAATAGTTCAAGCTAAATTAGCTAGATACATTTTTTTACTAATTTTCACAGGCACTAATGAAATGAGGCCCATTTCTTCTATGCCTCACTGCTTGTAGAGCCATTTATACATTAAAAAGTGGGTGATGACATCACAGAATCAAAACTGTAAATTTCATATTCAAAACTTAGTAATAGGCAGTTTGCATATGCACTACAGTTTGTGAGAGCATGTTGATTACAAGAGGGAATGGTAGCAGCCATAGCATAAATCAGGTTAAATTAGGATCCAGCACTGCATTAGGGCACGACAAAGATTGTCTTAATGCACTGAAAAGCTACAATTTCCAAACTTCCCTTTTTCTGATGTCACATCCTCTTCTTCAGAAATCCTTCATCTGTCTCTCATGTACTTTTCACCTGCTGCTGCACATGAGGAAGTATATCAAGCAACATTTCAGCTCCAAAAAAGGCACAAAAAAGTTCACTTGGCCTCAAATAAAGAGATCAAATGAAAAGCAAAAAGTAACAGAGTTTTGAATCAAAACCCTATTACACAGTTCTGGTGCTGATTACTGGTGTTGGCTAGAGTCTGACAAGAGTAAAGCAAGATAATTTGGTTCTTCAAATACATTAAAATATGTGCTGTAGAATTTCAGAGTATCAATATCAGAACATTTGAAATGGACATTTTGCACAAAGCTCCTCTGTCAAGCTGAAAGTGGTACTTAGCAATATCTCAGTGCAATCTATGTTAATATAGATACCCAATTGGGAAACAGAAAAGAGCTGCTCCTTGGGTCAGGTCTAGCCCAGAGCAAATGCAGACCCATAATTAAGCCCATATTAAATGAGAACTAAAGTTTCCTTCCTTTGCACTTGCAGCAGTGCATCCTCTCTGCTAGAAGCAAACACGAAAATGCACAGGGAGGTTCATGTATTTTTATGCTATCACAGAGTCACACAAGACAATGTGAGGCTTAGAAAGTCTGCAAGATCCAGACTATGCTGTGTGGTCACACCCTGTCACCACACAAGGGTTAGCAGTTGGGAGTGCAGCTATTTCCCATCTGGAAATGATCACACTTATATTTTAAATATGGATGAAAGTAGAAAAGTTTTGTTGGCAAATTTAAAGCAGGATTACTGTGATATTCACTGAGCTGCCTGTCAGAGGAGAACATTAGCTGATGATCCCTTGACACAGAGGTACTGGTCTTGAGAAGGAAACAAAATCTATGTATGTCCGTTTTAAGCCTGCTAACGAGGCAGATACTGTTGCTGGCACATGCAGCTCTTACATGTCTAAATCTCATATACTTTGAACCTGATTTTCCCCTCCTTTCTATCATCAAATTAAATCCATAAAGCTTAAGCTACTATACAGACAGTGTAAACAAGATTAGAATATGTGTCCTTTCAATAGAGTTGCACAACTACACAAAGATTACAAATACATGCAAATTAATGAGAACTAGGCGAGCTAAAAGTTCCAGGTTCTACAGGTTCAGACTTGTTATGAACTACGTACCATCAAATTATAAGTCTAGGTTGTAATTGAAAATCTTCTGACAACTTCTCTCAGATCTAGAAAGAACTAATGCTTCTTTAGTAATGGAAGGTAGTTTTTGATCTGCCTCAGTAGTACACACTGTAGCATTAAGCCAGCTGTGTAGAAAGAAAATCTCTGAACCTGAAATAAGACACAAGCAACTGACTTTTATTTGCTGTCTTTCTTCTGGAAGCACTGTTGAAGCAAAATTAGTAAAGGTTGGGTCATTCATCTTCAAATCAAAGACACTTGAAAGGAAACAAAACAAAAAGGCCATTGTACATTGCAGAGTGTTTCCAAGACTAATGACAAAAATACTTACAAAGCTGGAGTTGGGTCTCTGGGTATATCCAGCTCAAATATATTTTTTGCAATTAAAAAATGTCATTAAGAGAAAATGAAGCCTCTGAACAGATAAATATTTTGACTGTGAAGTTATATTATGATGAAAATATTTGTAATACAGTTAAACCTGTGTAATTTTCTTGGTGAAAGGATTTCTGTATAGTTGTCTGCGTACTCCAGCCATATTGCTCTTACAGGTCAGTTCACTTATCTGGCACAAGTAAGTAAGCTATACAGGAAAAAATCAGGTTAAAAACATATGTAATGAATACATATTAGGCATATTTTTTCTTATATTAATTACTCCTGTCTCTGAAAGCAAGTAATTATAAAACATTTCATCTGGGACTACTCTTCTGAAGGATAAATAAAGTTAAGGATACAAAAATAACCTAATGATAACAATATCTCCATTGCACTTAGCAGTCTCTGTTACTTGTGCCTTTGCTACTGACAGAGAGAGAACTGGGAGAGTTGGTAGAACAAACCTGAAAGGAGATGGAGAACCCAGCCGGGTGAAGGCAATTAAAACCCACAACTAATAGGGGAATTAGTTGCTGAGCAACAGCTGTGGAAACATGTGGAAAACGTGCTGTGTTTGCCAAGTGATCAAGGCAAAATACAGAGCTATTATAGACACTAACTAGAGTGTCAGTTTAACTTAAGAGCATTTTTAGCTGCAATTTTCCTTCTTAAAAACAGAGATTTTTCAGAATTAAATTAGATCAAGTTAGGAATGTAAGTTACGGGAGACAGTGAAGGGGGAGGTAGCAAAAGAGACTCATAAAAGCTGATCCCCCGCCTGCCTTTCTCAAAGGGGATTCTACACTGCTGATTGCTGGCAAAATATCCAAAGAGGCAGAACAAAACTTGCCTGTTTCTTTCCTGGCAGCAAGAAACTAGGTTTCCCTGCATACTTCTGTTAGCTTCTTTCAACTTTAAATTTTCTTCTGTGTCATCAAGACTCAGTCCAAAAAAGGGTCTGACCCCATTCTTCCTTTCAAGTAACACATAAAAGCCTTTGTGAGTCCAGCATTTTTTGTTTCTCAGACTCCTGGTTCAAGTGAATCACTGAGCAATGCATTAGTCAATTCACGGGCAAAGCAGGCCACATTTATATTCTGAAAGCGTCTGAGCTTCAGTTCTTAGTGCTCCCTCCTTTCTCTCCCAGAAAATGGAGGTATCATAATCTTTATCGTAAGAAGGCTTAGGAATTAGCACAATCAATGAAAGAAAATTCTCAGTGCATGCTGAATTCAAAAACTTTGTTAAGAATCAAAACTGTTAGTTACGTATTTTGCACACCACTACACATGGCTTCCCAATAAATTCAAGCTTTTTCAAACAAGTAACAAAGAATAAACACTGAACTTCGAACAAGTTTGGGGTTTGGACATGAATCCATAAAGTATCGAGAAATATTGAAGCCAGAACAGAAGGATTGGATACAATCTTTCAGATTCTGGGGACATAGCTTTGGACTCAAGACAAGATAGCAAAGTCTGAATTTGAGCAGAATTGTACAGTGAGAGTTTAAATACGATATTAAGAGTTTGGAAGGTGAAATTCGGCCAATTCTGGCCTCTTACACTGGAATTCTACCTCCCCCATTGAATGTCTGTCTCTGCCTGGCAGCACAACATGTTTGAAAAGGTAACACCTCGAGTTCAAATTCTTCCTGAAATTTTAAAATTCCAAGGTGATACAATCTCAGCTCAAGCCTCTGCTGTTTGTCAAGAGGTGCTTATGTCAAGCCTGCTTCTCAGAATAAGAGGAGAGAGGGAGGAAGGCATCCTGTGAAACATTCGAAAAATGCAGTTCAAGATTTTGTTTGACTAGCCAGGTTTCATGTTTAATTGAAATACTTTGAAGATCTTAAAGCTTCAATAAAGTTATTAACAAAACAAAGTAATATTTAAGATTGGAATTGGGTAATCTAGATCATAATATAGGCTTGCTTTTTCTAAAGCATCTCAGAAAATTTATCAGGGCTGATCGTGAAAAAAGAAAAAGGCAGGAAAATAGAAACACTATCAAGGACTGCAACAGCAGGTCCACAGAATTTTTACTCTTCTTGGGACTGCTAGTTAATCAGTACACTGTTATCTGCCTTCAGTGTCTTGCAATATTGCACAATATTGTGTTTGATAAAGGAAAAGATCACAGCACAGATGCTACAGATTATTGACAAATAAAGGCAAAGCGACATATATCTAGCTAAATCTTTCCAAATTTTTCTATATCTTTCAAAAACTAATGCGCTGCTAGCACAGGGAGTTGTTATTGAATTGATACTCAATGCACACCCTGACCTTTACTGGCACAAGGGCATCTTCTATGCAGAAACTATGCAAGTTGTACAGTCAATGTTTTCCCCTGCATCTAGGACTTGCACTAGAAAACGGGAACTACCTCCAACAAGATTAACTTCTGGACATACAGGTATGTGATTCAGCACAAGGCACACGGAGCTCTATCTAAATACCTGAGGGAATGTAATAATGTTTCTGCATTATTATCAGACTCAACCTTGTTCTATTTACTTCTCCCTTCTTGTGTCCCTTTGCCAAAAGACAAAGTGAAAACAATTGCACTGATTAACAGGGGAAGACAATCCTTGCTTTGCATACTTTTTGAACATTAGTGTTACTGGTTTCCCGAGAAGTTAGAAAAGGAGACATAGAAGTCAAGCAGTCCTGTTTGTGTCTTGTGCATTATGTTCTGCTAGAAAGAAAAGAAGAAAAAGAATGAATGAGAGACGTAGCAAGGAGGAGCCTGCAGTAAAAAGAGAGAATGGAAGACTGCTGAGAAGATCAGGAAATTAATATAAAGCCAAGTCCCCAGCTGATTTTAAAAAGAATTTTTTTCTAGGGACCTAAATGAACTCTTCAGGTTTACTGCAACCCATGAAAGATTGCGGGGAAAAGAGGAAACCTAGAAAATAGGACTGTGTTTCGTAGGAAAGAATGAGTAGAGAATTTTAATTTAATAAAAACTTCCATTTTTCTCATGTCTTATGCTACATTATCCTCTTTTAAAAGTGCATAGTTCTGATTTTTGTCTAAATGCGAGCTAGCTTTGAGTTTATAAGACTCTTTAAAGCACTAAAGTAAGCAGCATTTGGAAAAGCAATAGTACTTCAGAGTTCACACTCACCCGGGTACCTGCCACCAGCAACCATACTCCTTACTACTGCTTCACCAAAGCACTGAGGAGCCTAAGTTTGTCACTGGAATCTTACAGGAGGATGGCTTTGACTTTCTAGATGTCTTAGATTGCCAAGGAGTATTTACTCTTTATTTGGAAGGTACTTTTCCTTAGATTCTAATAACTGTTGTACCAATCAGATACCAACCACACCACTTAAATCCAAAGGAACCACATTAGGAGATGGGGGGGAAGAGATACATAGTCCAAGATGTTCCTGTGGGTATCAGCAGGAGTCAGTGTAGTTTAGATGATAAAGGCCAATACAGGGAAACAAAAACTGGTCTGATGTTATTTTGAAGTTAAATATCATGGGGAAAGTACAAGATAACTGGACTAAAATAAAATCAGTTTTTGAAGCTTAAAATCCTAGACTGTGTAGCTGTTAATAAAACAAGCTGAAAGTACACATTCTGATCTTAACTGATCAATGTTATTATTTTTTAGTTTTTCTTTGTTCTAAGGCAAACACTCAACGTAAGAACATACTTCTTCTATGTACTTTACATTCTTTTCAATTACACTCACAAAGCTCTAAGCACTGCTAATCAAACAGCTGCATGTTCAAAGTCAACCGTTTGGAATGCCAGCATACAGGCTTTACAAGAGACCCTAACTTGACTCCTAACAAAATATAAAATATAATGACACAGTTGTTTTAAAACTCCTTAAGGATTTCAGGGTTCAACATTCAGCCCTTTGCTACAAACCAGAAAGCTTTTCTCACTAAATACTGGTTACTGAACGTTTCTCCTCAGCCCTTCTTTACTAACTCCTAAATCATTTCACAGTCACTAGAAGCGCACTCTGTGGGCCCCCTGATACGGTGAAAGAATGCATTTGGGTGCTGGCTGCTACAGAAGGATTGCTCCACACACAGGGGTGTAACGCCTTAGTTAGCACCAGTTTATGCTGTAATCATCTTGTCCTTAAACGGGCTGAGTTAAAATTGTTCTTGCAGTCAAAGACAGAGAATGAGTATGTCAGTAAAAACAGTGCAGAGATACTCGAGAAAACTCCTTCAGACTTTGTCCTTAGATCAGATCTAAGACGTTTCTTTTCCTTTATACTGGACAGATAAGAAACTGATTAGCAGCAGTAATATCCCTCCCTTTACACGTATTTTTTTGTCAGGGCTAAGATTTTAAGTTGTTTACACTGACTTCTACAATTTGAGTTGACAAGTAACCCAAAGCAGCAGAAAATATCTAGTAAGTGATATGGTCTCTGCCAGTATTTTGTCAATACTAACTGGCATCAAAGAACAGTAAGAATCAAATCCCTCTTTATCTCACAGTAAAATACTTCACATTTTACAGTGAAGTAAAATTCCCTATTTCTTGTCATGATGATGAACTCAGCTCAAATCATGCTGTATTAGCCTTTTATTTATTTTAATACTTGCTTTGTTCCTTGGAAATAAAATTTCAAGTCTGACACTGGGGGCACAAGTATATTAATTTCAGTAGATATTATGTCTTGTTTACATTGTTATATCATTTTAAAAAAAGTCACTTTACAGTGATATTATTCAGTAAGCTGTGAGCAATTATGTCAAGTTAAATAGATAAGCCATGTAGTATTTGGATAGTGTTCTATTGGCGTAGCAGGCCGATTACGTCTGATTATCAAATCCAGAATTATTCTCCTATAGTTAATCTGATCCATTTTTCAATTATCTTTAATCTACTCACTCCCACCTCAGCAAAAAATGCAGCATCAACAAAGTAATGTAATGTCAAAGAATAGAGATGCAGGATATTAAAGAAACTCAATTTAATTTTGCTGGTTAGTACAGAATGGGGTTTTTGTTGTATCAAATTACTCCAAAAGATAAAGTCATTTTATAAGAAGATTAAATAGTACAATAGCAAACGGAGTGCTGTTTACCTTTTCCTCCCTCACAGTTCCTAAGAATGGGTTTAATGACAGCCTAGGGACCACATTTGTCCAAACTGAAGCTTTGTTTACTTTACCCATGTAATTGCCTAACCTTCAAGGCATGCTCATACCAAATACTTTTAAAGAACACTGAATTTGACTAGCACTACCTTCACTGAGAAGTTATATATGCCACGTCTAATATTAATAAATCAGTATTTTTAAATAATCTGTGAGAAAGGGGAATAAGATTTACTAACAGTTATAACTGTCTGGTAAAATGGATTTATTTCAGTCCTGAAATGTAAAGAGCCATGAGCTGAGACTGGATTCAATATGAAATAAAGAGGCTACTCTTAATGTATTTGCCTTCTTTTAAATAAGTTTTATTGTCACTTAATATTTATGTTGCTTTTTGGCGTTTTTTTCAGTTTGGTCTCTTCCTCACAAACTCAGGCATTAAAAGAAAAATAAATAAGGTCTGGTAGTTGCACTTGTGTCTAACAACACTTGGGAAAAATAAATCTTGTGAGAGAGCTGCATAGGAACTGCAAGATTCATTTATGTCATTAAGATATAACAGCGTGAACTAAATACCCCAAGAGGCAACTTCACAATTGTGACAGGACACCTGGAATAAAGGGAAGACAGACAGCATCAGGGTGTCAAACAACAGATTCAACCTTGTAACATTTCGGTTTGGCTAAACAAAAGCCTCTGGGCACAGACAGAACTGATACAATTTACTGTCTCTATCTCCATAGTTTCTGTTGTGCTCCAGTGACATTTACTGCTACTTTTGCAATTGCTTGTCCTCTATCAGGAGAGTGTCACTAGTAAACAAACACAGCTGTTCACAGCACTACAGCAGCACCCGGGCACTCCTCACAACACAGCTGTGCTATTGCTGTAGTCACTCGCTTTCTGAAGTCTTCCATGCACCAAAACAACCAAAGCGTAGTTTAAATTTTCATTTACACAATCTTATTTACCCCAAGGCATCGCTAAAGATCACAGAAATAAAATGCACACAAATATGTTGGTCAAATTCTTTTTCATGAAACAGTGGTGTGAAACAAGATTTTGAAAAGGATAATAAACGCATCACACATCATTCTGCGAGTAAGGAACACCAGCTTGGAGGTAACGCCAAAGCAATGCTGATAAGAATCTTCAGTGGAAGAGTCTCAAAGCCTCCCTCCCTGGGATGCCTGCCCTGCCTCCCAAGCAGGCATCATTTCCACACAGGATCCCAGAGCCCCTCCAGACTCAAAAACTCCCCCAAGATTTGTTCCTGTGCTAGTGTCTCTTTTTAAAGTATCCATATGATAAGTGAGGAGATGTGTGTATGACCAATGTGGTAACACCACAAATTTTGAAAGCAGAATTTCAGAAAAACATACAAATATTTGCTTCAGGATTTCTACCACGAACAAGAAATTCATATTGTACCTGTGGCACCCCTGTAAGAAATCTCTTCTGCTAATTTCAATTTTTATATCCATTTTGTTTACTCATTACTTTTTTTCAAGAAGTAAAAGGAAGATCCATTAATGTCAGAACTGGATTTAAATGTTTAACTAGTGCTATCCCAGTGAAACTTTATTATTTTCTGTTACGCTACATGTGATTTCATAAAATCACATGGTAGCTTTAGAATCACAGAATAATTTATAATAGTTTAGATAATAAGAAAATCAGGGATTCACAAGGAATTCACGATACTGGGACTTTCATTGGTATGGAGATTTCAGGAATAAACACAGCTACTTTTAGGTATAAAAGTTGATTCTTCACTCCATTACACTAGTTTAATGACTTTGCTTACCACAGGCAAACTATACTAATTCAGTTTCTGTGCATCAAAAAGGGAACTTAGCATTATATGAGTCCTCTTAATTGCAAATACTGTTTCTCAGTGGTATTTGTGAGTCTGTGTATGCATTTATAACACAGTATTTGATAAAGCAGCCCTGCAAGAGAAACACTAAGATATTTATGGAAGCAGGTACCAAGTCAGAGGTTGTTACCTCTGGGGTTTCTAATAAACTATAATTAGTTGTATAATTACCCATTATTTACCCAATCATATGGGTCACTAAGACAAATTAAAGATTTAAATTCAAGATGAATATCAGGAGCAATTTCATTGGGGAAAAAGTTCTCAGGGATTTCAAATCTTGTTCACACATGAATTTTACACTATTGGGCATGACGATATTGCTGACTTATGTCAGCACAGAGTGATGAATGTTTATAGCACTACAAAATTTCAAAACATTAATAACTATTACAAAATTTTACCTACAGCCTTGCAAAACCATCAGCGTAAAGAAACCAATCTGTCACTGATGTCACCTGAGGCATTCCACTTCAACGATTATATATGACAGTACAGAAAACATGATGTGGCAATTGCTTTGCTAAGCAAAGAATTATTTGTACCTCTCTCTAAGCAAACCAGTTTAGAGACTTGGCAGGTCATACAGTAAAAATAAATACATGCATCTCTTTAAAAAGAAAAGAAGTTTCACAGATTTAGTTTTGCCTTTCTCCTCACTTTTCCCATAATCAGTTGGTTCCATATCATACATATCAAGGAAAGAAAATCTGTAGAATCTGCTTGCATTGTGGCAAACCTTCCAAATGGGGAACAACTATGATTCCATCCAGTCCACTAGAGTTAAGATGTCACAGAGTGGAAGAGGTCATCTAAACTAAAGTTTGCAGCCAGGCTCATGCTCTTGCATGTCTCCCACATATTCTAAAAAGTCACAGTAAGATTGTGGACTCCATCAATAGAAATGTTCCATTTATTTCAACACTGAAATAGATTCATCTGACTTGCTTTAGATGCCTATACTAGGAAAATATGTACTTCACCTTAGGAATTAAATTTTTCTCAGCTGATTGTAAAATGAGCACAGGATGACTAAATCAGTTAGAGACATGTACAGAGACGATGCCCACATTTTGGCATTCCACTATGGGAGCCAAATACTAAGTTTCTAGACAAATTGCCAGAGTTCGACGTCAGCAGAAGGCTCTCCTGCATGTGGCAACATATGTTTGAAATAAGGCACAATTTTTCTGTGTTAAATGAGCTGTTGAAATACCATAAAGTGGACAGGAAATGTGACCAGAATGTCACAGTCAAGTCACTGGCTGCTGAGCAGACTTCAGAGGCATCAGTCCATGTCAGGCTGTGTGAAGTTCCTCTCCTCTCCCATGCTGGTTGATGCCTGGAGCCAGGAAGTGCTGAGCAGTTCTCATTCTGTGGTCAAATCTGCTCTTGGTCAAAGAAGAGAAAGAAGAGCAGAGGCGGCAGCAGCACCTCCTCACCTCAGTGCTTCTCCCTTTTCCATCATGCCAACCTGATCTGGCTGCACTGCCCCCTTGCATTCTGTCTCTTCCCCCCACCTCTTAAATTTTCCCCTCAACTTCCTTCCCTCAGAACGGCTAGCTTGGTAAAGTTATCCTACTTCCTCTAACCACACAGCTCCCCTCAGCTGGTAGGCAGGCTGGTTTAAACAGTTCGCTCTGGCAAACTGGTGGCCTCCTCTCACACTGCAGCAAGGAGAAGGACATCTAAAAGCCTAGTGTTCGTGAACACTGAAACACCTTGCTGGAAACTGGAATAAGGTAGCAGTGATCACACTGGTTAGTCTGGACAAGGTCTGGATGGTTCCTCACCTATCTCAAGTGTGGGAGCTCTTGACAGAAGAGATGCGAGTAGGAAGGAATGGGCAGGGGAAGGGGATCCTGAGATTACCTTCATAGAAACTGGAAACCACCGCTGACCCACTTTCCATCTTTTGTGACTGAACTACATGAAATTAAGTGGAATTAAAGCCTAAAGGTGATTTTAAAGTTTTATATAAGCATCTCTTTCTTTAAACATGTGAGTATTGTTTTTCTTTTTAAAGTCCTTTGAAAATCAACTGTGATCTTATAAGGTCACCATCTTGAAAAGCTAGACACACAAGATCTGTATTCTACACCAAGTTAAAAGCATGCAATGTTTTTGGCTGATGTAGTGTTGGCATATAGCTACACAGAGACAGTGCTGAAATTTGATCAAAAACAAAGCAGGAAAATGAGAAGGTGTATGGCTGGATTTTAATGAAGGTATGCCAACACCTTAAAAATTAAGGGTTTAGATGCACCTTAGAACATACTGTATGAATTCCGATGCAGACTCTGGTTGACATGAATATTGTAGTTTGTTCCATATGCACTTATTTTGCATTGTGAGACAGAACTGATTGCTTGCAGACAAGTACGTGTCAATCATGAAAATTAAAGGTAATTAAATATGAAACTTCCCCATTAGTCTTCTTCTCTTACCTATATGTTCCACGTACATTGTACCAAATCAGCATCAAAATAAAAAGAAGAGTCAGTTTAAGATTGTAAATGCATATGTCCCCCTGAATTATGACACAGGTTCTACTGCATGGTGTGTTTCCCACCTTCCTGCGGCAGTCCTGAGCTCCTGCGAACACAGCTCCCTCTAGAGCTTAAATATTACGCAGAACCACAATACACAACCCCGGCCAGGCTAAAGGCCTCAGGGGACACCGTGACAGCCACACAAAACCCAGGAGCCTGGCGCAAAGGTTGAGATGCGGGAAACCTTCCGTCAGAAACAGATGCCCTGTTTCCCTCTGAAAATGGCATACCTTTCCAATGTGACCTTGTAGGAAAAGTGTTAACAGCCCCTGGTTTATAGAAGAGATGAGGTACCCCGTACAGCTGAAACTTACTTTCTCTCTAGTGTGACCGGTGAGCCTTGTCAGGGTTCACGTACGCACGGAGTGAGGGAACAGAGGATGTGATCTGGCTGAGCAGCTGTGTCCAGTGTCCCGTGCGGTGAGGCAAGGACTGACATATTTAGCCCTTCAGAATGTACAGGATCAAAGTTGATTAACCCAACATCACTTCTGCATGAGCGGCTGCCCCACAGAACAGCCACCTCCGAGCTGCGGTGCCCCTCGACAGCCAGCTAAGGGTTTGCAGTGGATGAAGCTGGCTATCCAGCAGTGTCCAGTTTCACCAGTATTTCAAGAGGAGAAGGGAGGGGTGGAACAAGTGCCTGGTGACACCAAACAGGCAGGGGGACAGAGACCGCAGGCATGTCCAGGTGTGCCCTCACGTCCAGGTGGGCCTGCGCCGGGGGACGCGGTGCCAGGGCTGAGGCCCGCGGGACAAGCCTGTCCCTCGACGCCCTTCCCCTCACTTTCCTCGAAGATCCCCCGCTGTGCTTGCTTAATCCGAGCGCTTCCGCCGCGCTCCGTCCCCTCGCCCCCGCTGGGCGGCCCCGCGGGCGAGGCCTCAGTCCCGCCTCTCGCTGCCCGCTCCATATATGCCGGCGGCGGCCGCCTGCCGCAGCTCCCTCACGCCCAGGATGATGCGCGCCGCCGCCCCGCGACAGGCGCTGCTGCTCAGCGCGCTGCTGTGGCGCCTGGCCGCCGCCGGTGAGTGACGGCCCGCGGGACGGGCGGACGGGCCAGGGTGGGAGGGACCGGCGCCGGGGGTCGGTCCCTCGGAGCCCCCGGACAGGGTGTCCTTGAGGGAGCCCGAGGAGAGCCGTCCCGCGCTGGCGGGAAGGGGACAGCGACATTCGCCCTCGGGCCGTGGCGGGTCCCGGCTCCGCCGCCCGGGCCGCCAGGGGCTGGTTGCTGCTGCGGGTTCCTCACTGACCGCGGCCGTGCTCGGGAGCGGGGGCCGCCTCGGGGGTCTGCAGTTGCAGTGAAGTCGCAAGATTTCCTCCCTTGTTGCCAGCTCCGAGCTGGTCGAAGAGGTAGAGAAGGCAAGCGGGTGAGGGGGGCTTCCAGAGGTTACAGGGGTGCCAGGGGTTTTCCCATCCAGCTTCGTCCCAGGCGTTTCCCCGAAGCAGCTATGGCTGGCCTCCCATCTGCTTGAGGGGGACACGAGCTCATCCCGGGGTGGCCCCGCTCAGGTATAGTAGGTGTGTAGGGTAATCACTGATTTTTAAAAATACTTTGTCTTTCTAAAAATATGTAAATGGGAGTGTAGGAGCTAACGCTTTCTGCAGCCGATACAGCTAGGGATGATTTTGAACTGTGCCGCATTTGTTCAGTGCTTGATCGTTCTCATGTGTATCTTCAAGCTTTTGTATCTTCTGCGGAGGTCTTGGATCAAAAAGGAAGCGTTAAACAGAACTCCAAATTAACTTATCAATTTCGGAGTTATAAGACAGAAAATACGTTTCTTCTCATTTTCCACTTCTGCCGGGACAGATTCCTTTACTAAGACAGGCAGTCCTTTAGTAAGAGCAGGATTGAGCCTTTTTCCCCAAAAAAACGTTTCCAAGTTGCAATCAATGGCAACTGCTTCATTTAACTAAACACTGACTGCAGGGAAATAGGAATTATATTTAATATGACTGATGGCACTCTTTTCTGTATTTAAAGACTATGAAGAACTACCAAGAGCAGTCAATATAACTTGGTCTTCAATCAATTTTAAAACTATACTACAGTGGCAACCAAAACCATCAGACTACTTCTATACTGTAGAAATACACGGGTAAGTAGATAACACCAAGATATGTTCATTAATGGCAATTGAAGAAAATGAAAAGAGAGTGTGTTTGAATATTTCTGAGAGTGAATGTAACAGGAAAAGTGCCGAAGTGTTAGGATTTAGGAAAATTGCCAACCCAGCTGTTAATACTTCTTAAGTGTCCAACTATAAAAATATCTGGTTTAGACTTCTGTTTTTGCCCAGTTCAGAAATGGAGGGTTGAGCTTTAGATCAATATTTCAGTTCTGGGGTTCGGTGCTGCTGGAGAGACCTAGCCAGAATACTTTGAAGGAGTTGATGCTCAATCTGACATACCACGTATTAGACAGAACTTCACCTTTTTATGTCTTTCAAAGTGTCTGGACTTGTGTCTTCAGTCTTGGGAGGCGTCTAATAAATGAGTCTGCATTTTATTCTAATCCGTGAATCACAGTAATTAATAATTTTGTCTTGCTGGGTAATACTAAAAATTACCTTTGTTCATCTACCTCTGTCAGGACTTCCTCTGGCATCATGTTTTATGAAAGCTGTAAAATATTGTGGACATAAAACGTAGCCAGCTTATGTAAAGTGTCTAATGCCTCTTTCAGAACTGCACAAAACCTTCCATGAAGTTCAGTAATAAATCTGTGCTGGTTTTAGCTCCCATTTTAATACACAGAGCATTATTAAAGATGCCCTAAAGGGAAAATGCATCATCAAACTTCCTACATATTAATGAAAAAGAGGTACTGTAGTCTCTACTGTTTCTAAAAGTGGCATAAAAATGAGTGTTCTCTCATGACTAACAGGTGAAATACCCGTGTAATAGCTTAATGTGCTCTTTCATTCTTTAAGAGAGTGATTAGATTAAGGGACTTAAAAGCACACGCTTAGCAGAACAAATTTTATTAAATTTTTGAATTTGGAGTTTCTTTCCAGACATTTTGCTTGCAAAAAATTGAAATCTGTTTGCCCAAGATCCAGTCTAGAATCAGGTGTAGTTCTGCAGCAGAGGCACCTCTTTTGGCTGAAGCTGCCGTTCCAGAGGAATTGTGCTTGAATGTTTGCTTTCTTGTGTATGTACATTTACAGAGCACATTTGTTTCATTGCAAAGATCAAACCTCTGTCCCTTTTCAGTGCATCTCTTGTGGCACTGTCCCTAACTGATCTGTGACATAAGAAATCTGGTGAAGTGAGAAGGGAATTCAGGTGACTCTAAAAAATGAAACTTGATCTACTTTGAGGAAAACCTATTTGTTAATATTCAAATAGTCAGCACTCGCTCTTCTGGCTCAGATCACAGAATTTTTCTTCTCCTTAATTCACCAGCAAAAAGAGGGAAAAGAATTGAAGGAGTAATATCTAATCTGGTTTTTTATTCCTTCTTGTGCGGGAGTAAAATGAGAAATTAACACTTTTTTCATAGTCTCGTGGCTATTTCACAAGTAAATGGACCTGCTTTCTACCATTTAAAAATCAAGAGAAGTGCGTGGGTCATGTTTTTTGTCAATATTTTTTAAATTGTAATTCTGCATTGAAACTTGTTACTACTGTCTGGTGCTTAGTGTCATTTGCATAGATGCCAAACCAAATTACATATATATGGAGACATTGTTGTCACAATAAACAATCAGTGTCAATAGAGCTTCCTGTAACAACTGATGTTTCTTAAGGCAGTAGTTTTCAAATGCATCAAGGATACCACCTTCAAAGTGATTTATGCATCTTATATTTTTTAAAATACATTCTGCAACTGCAGAAAAATGCAAAATCAGAATGAGTTATGGTTTCTATTCAACTAATGTAAAAGACTGAATTTTGAATTCATATATGTGTCCTATAGCTTATATCTGTGGTTAATATCATACTTGATTTACTTGATTCTGCTTTCAACTGTGAAATACAGCTGTACAGGACAGTGGCTTTTGAGGTTTTCTCTTCTCCTTTTCAGCCTAATACCTGAAAGACTATTCTGCTGGATGAGGGAAATCTATACAGTTTGAGGGGAAAAATGTTTTTCAACATACCTAAACATATAAGTGTCTGTTTTGAAAGTGTTGACACTTCTTTCTTGCTCTTTTCAGACAGAGATCTGACATAAAGAGAAAATGCATACTGACATCAGAAACAGAGTGTGATGTTACTGATGCACTCAGGGATGTAAATGAGACCTATACAGCACACATATTGTCTGTAATGCCCGTGGAAATGGATAACTTTGAAGAGCCTCCTTTTGCAGAATCTGAAAAATTTACACCTTATACTCAGAGTAAGTAGGATTGCCAATTGAATCTTACTATAAATTTCTTTTCAATATTACTTCTGTTGATTTAGACAAGGTTTAGATTGAGCTTAATGGTTTTTTCTATGGATTTTTACAGTAGCTATGCTGATATTGGAGAAGATATTCAGGCATAAAGCTTTCCCTGTTGTAGGGGAGGGTGTAAGATTTTAGTTTCCATTTGTTTCTCACCGCACTGAGTAGACCATTTCGTTAACATTATGTACTAGGTGAAGATACTTGTCTACAATCTAGGCCTTCACTGTATTACTTTGGCTTTGTAAACTTAAAATAGTTTTGAGGAGGGAAGGTAATGGAGAGAGGAAGGAAAAAGAGTCGTGTATAAAAGATGATGTCAGTTTTTTTAATTCTAAAAATCTTTGTTTAGCTGCTATTGGAAAACCAGCGATAAAGGATTATTCACAAAAAGGTTCCAAACTGAATGTCGTGTTCAAAGATCCACTTACACCATATATGTTTCCTAATGGAAGCTTTCAAAGTATTCGAGACATTTTCCAGCATGACCTGGAATACAAACTCTATTACTGGAAAGATAGAAGTTCTGGAAAGGTAAGGTGTAACTCTAGTTTTTATTCTGTAATAATTGTTGTATTCTTTATAGTTACACAATTTCTGTGCTACCTTAAGAGCTGACACTTGAATTTTTTTTCCTTTACAGAAAGATGTAACAACAAAAAGCCGTGAATTTGAAGTAAGCGTTGACAGCGGAACGAACTATTGCTTCTATGTCCAGGCAATCATTCCCTCCCGCAGAGAAAACCGTCATGGCCAGGAAAGCGCGGTGCTCTGTACCAGTGTAGGAAGGAGTATCTTAGATGGTGAGTATCAGGTGACATTTGTCACCCAGCCTTCAATGTTCTAATAAAAACCCCACATGTTTTCAGTGTGATGCCTGCTATGAAATAAACTATTTGCTGTGTAAGTTAGAATACACAGTTGGAACATGGAAACTCATGGGAGGAACTCACTCTAAGGAAGAGTCCACTATCCATAGTTAGTTGGAGCTGATTTTTGGGTTTTTCCCAACTGTTTTGGTTAAATTGTCTGAGTTGATGACTGGTGTCTGAGGTTTCAAATCTCGTCACTAGCCTTCAGCTTCGTTTTGCTTTCCCATTGCTTTTCTCAGATCCTTCCAATAGCAGGTGCCATAGTAAGTGCTTGCAGCTCTAAAACATAGAAGTGCTGGAAACCTGCATATCCATTTACTTGTAGTATGAACTGACCTTTAGTTATGCCAAAAGCAGATGATGAGAGTAAGACTTTCTTTCCTGTTACAAGGTCAGAGGTTGGCAGATTGACTTCTTTACTGGTAAATAAGTTAGCAAGTGTAGGTGAATCAGCCAGCCATTTCAGATTAGCCATTTGGATAACACTTTCTTCAATATGAAGTCATCAATATTATTTAAATAATATCACATTGCTGTACTGCATCTTTCTTCTCCATGGGTAAGAATATTTGCACTCTAGAAAAGCTCTTCTAAAATGGCAAATGAACTCAAAATAGCTTTCATATCCAGAAAATTTACACAAAAGTGATAAATTACAATTTCATTAGAAAATAAATGGAAAACTCTTCTCTTGGTGTTTTCTAGCTTATAACCTAGAACAGATTTTCTCTTGAAATAATGTACAGGCAGGGGGAATGGTTTGACTTATTCTTATGGTGTTAGCATGGTACTTTAGCACACTAACTAAAGTAGATTAAAACCTAGAGTGAACCAGGTGAAATAAAGCTTTACCTCAGCTCAACAAATTCATGTTAAAATGTATTCAGTTCACGCTGAAGTGGTGACTCCACTTCTGTGAGACTGTAAAACATAGAAAGCATTTTTTCATTCAATGGAATGACTGCTAGGAGTTCGTGGCACTGTGGCATTGTGGGTTCTGATAGCTGAATCTTGGATTTTTTTCTTTTCCCCTACAGAATATGGAACAGAAGTCTTTATCATCATAGCAGTGATAGCAGTTACAGTCATCATTCTTGCCATTGTCCTTCCAGTGGTTCTGTGTAAACGCAAGAAAGCAAAGAAAGCAAGAGCTGTGAGAGAAAAGGAGCTGCTTAATGGTGTCTAAGGAAAAAGTATTGCAGACACTAGTGGCAGTAGCAAAGCAGAAAAAGCCCCAACAACAAAAAAACCTAAAATGGGTAATTGAGTGGAGCCTTTTAGGCTCTCTGAAACAGGAATTCTGAAGCCCAAACTTTATGTGGATTAAAAAGTCCACTAGACAGTACAGACGACAAATCCAGTACCAGGAAGCCCTGTGTCTTTAGTGCCCAGAGGCTGGAAGAGCATTCTGGTGATCTGTTACAATCATAGAATCACAGAATAAGCTGAGTTGGAAGGGACCCATCAGGATCATCGAGTCCAACTCCTGGCGCAGCACAGCACCATCCCCAAGAGTCACACCCTGTGCCTGAGAGCATTGTCCAAACACTTCTTGCCCTCTGCCAGGCTTGGTGCTGTGACCACTGCCCTGGGGAGCCTCTTCCAGTGCTCAGCCACCCTCTGGGTGAAAACCTTTTTCCTGATACCCAACCAAAACCTCCCCTGACTCCACGTTATGCTGGTTTTTTGAGTCCTGTCACTGGTCACGAGAGTGAAGAGATTGGTTCCTGCCCCTGTGCTTCCTGTGGTGAGGATGTTGAAGACCTCAGTGTCTCCTCTCAGTCTCCTCTTTTCCAGGCTGAACAGATCAAGTGACCTCAGCCACTCCATGCAGCCTCCACTCAAGGCCCTTCACCATCCTTTGGCCTCTCTCTAACAGCTCAACGTCTTTTTTATNTGCTGACTCACGCTAAATGTGCCATTGACCAGGACCCCCAGGGCCCTTTCCATGGCACTGCTCTCCAGCCTCCCATTGCCCAGTCTGCCTGTACATCCAGGGATGCCCCATCCCAGGTGCCGAATCTGACACTTTCCTTTGTTGAACTTCGTACAGTTGGTGATTGCCCATCTCTAAATTGTCAAGGTCTCTTTGCAGAGAGATTGCTCCTAGACTGTTCTCAAGCCCCTTCTATTGTCCTGTCTGAAACAGGATTCTGAACTAGAGGTACTTTTGACTTTTATCAGTATGGCTTTACTGAGCCAGAAGATTTACGGTACTTGTGAGGGAAAAAAACACTACTTTTGAAAAATAGGTGTCCTTTACCTAACTAAAAGGATCATTTTTTTGTTTCTATGAAACAAACCCTGTATTTATCTGTCTTTTAACAATATTAACTGGTGAAATGATCTGTTAGTTCAGATGTGACAAAATTTGCTACTATTCTACACTTCTTGGGTAAAATTAACTTGGTCTATTTATCTTTGGATGTAGACAAAGGTAAAGAAACTGAAACTACTGCACTGGCAACTTGTAAGAAACTATTGAAACAGGTACTTTTTGTTTATCTGGAAAGTATATTACACTACAGCTAGAGTTACACAGACAGGGGAGTCTGATAGTTCCAAGTAAGTGTTAGAACAAATACTTGGCAGGCTTTGAGTCAGTAGTAACTCCCTTCAGCAAGCACTAAATAGGTAGCAGTATTTACTGCATTTTGAACATAATTTTTAATTAAACAGTTGATGAATGTTTTCTGTGGTATAGATTCAAATCATCTTGGTGATGGGATTTGGAGATACCTGTTGCTTTGACTTTTAGTATTTATTTTATAAATAAGAATCTAATTTTTATACTGGTGATGTCTGTATTTATGATGGTAATTTATACTTTTCTAGTGAAATAAAGGTGACTGGAAACATAAGTCTTTCTTTTCCTTTTCAAAACAATGTACAGTATTCATTCCAGAAGTAAATTAAATATACATTTAGGAAACTTATTTTGTGACAGCAGTGTAGGCAAGCTGCCACAATCTAACCAGTGTGTAAAGTAGTGTACCAGGGCACCTGTAAGAATAAAACTAGGAGAAGCCACAGTTCACAAACTGGGGGTTTTGCAGAGTCCTGAGTCACATTTCCGCTGGCCACTTACATGAGCAGTTAGTCAGGGTTTGCATTCACAGCTTCTCCTTCCATTCCCAGAGTGCTGCCTGTACTTGTGCTTGTGGCACTAATGTTCATTCAAGGCATTACGGGGCCTGCCCCAGGGATGGGAACTGCTAATCATGGTGATCAGCATGCACAAAACACACACATACAAAATCAAGAGAATAGGAAAAAATGATCTTGTAATTGGAACTAATTGGCTGTGGATCTCAACACTTCATACGTGCCTTAAAAGAAGATAGCTGTTGTATTCATGAGAAGGAATACCTTACAAAATTAATATTCCAATCTGACAATTTGTACAGAATTGTATTTTATATTTTTCATCCCTACTGTGCTATAGATACCATCTGTGCATGGGTTAAGATTCCTGGGAAAGTGTGAGTGTGGTTGATGGGGGGTTTTCTTTTTTCTTTAATTCCTTGTTTCACAGAGGGAAGAAAACCACCAAAATTTCCCCCACAAAACCCTGTTTACTTCATATTGAGCAATAAATGCTTAATGCATTTTCTGCTGATGCATAAGCCTTGTATGGAGAAGGAATCTTACAACAGCAATCAAAAACATGAGAGCTCGTGGGAGTAAATTTAAAAACATTCCAGAGTTGTCATCATTACTTCCCTTCCCCGTGGCGCTCTGCTTCCTCAGCTTCATTCAGTGCCAGACTCAGAAAAGGGAAGAGCTAATAGGAAAAGGAAAGCCTGTAATTACAGCATAGCATTTATTAAACTAGACCATGCAGTTGCTTGTCATAAACCACAGAAGGATGCTATAAATCATACTTCATTACTTAAGGAGATTCTTGGTTTGTTCTGAATATGGGGGGAGGGAAGGAGGGGAGAAGAGACACCCACAGAAATGCAAACAAGTGCCTTAAATGGCAAAAGAGTGACCCCTGACTACACGAGTTCTGGAAGCCTGAAGCACTTGTTTCCTAGCTGCACTATGTTATCACCCAACAATGCTGAGTAACCAGAGTCACGGGGCTCACAGATCCTATTTCGAAGGGGTTTTTTTCTGTTTGTGGAGACAGTTGAGAAAGGGGCATTTTAATTGCAAACTTCTGCAAGTTCTGTCCTTCAGGCTGAACCCACGCAAAATGTTTTACGCAGAGATTTTCTCAGAGTACCGGGTTGGGCAGAAGTTGTTATACCAATAAAGGTGTTGTCACTAGGAAGAAAGACTAAGTCCACACATGTGCCCACTTCAGCACTGTATGGATTTAAGGTGAAGCCAGACACACAGGGAATGGATATGAGAAAGGGAAGGCTTTTCCTATGCACCTAAGTTCCCTGGCTCCTCTTCAAAGCAGGTTTCTGTAAGCAAGCATGTTCCTATTAATGCTCCCTCTTCCCCTGTTCCACTTTGCTCCCTGTCATCTGAAAAAGGTATCAAACTATTTCAAGCGGATAAATATATTTGCATAGTTCCCTCACACAGTATTTGTGTCCTCTCCTTGTACAAGTGAATGTGTAACACTGCACACTGTAATAAGCCTGCTTTAAAACCACATTCTTCTTCACGTAAGTGAATAAAGGCTGATACTATTCTGCTACTTTTCTGTCAGCCCTAACAGCAATATAGACAATGAAATTACTGCCATTACTTAAAATAAACAACTGTAGAGGACTTCATAAGTGTAGTATGATGGATATGGCAGCAAACAGCTTAGCTATTTCTAGCAGACTCAGCTTTCCAGTGTGAGAAGGCTGTTGCTGAGAGGCATGTAATGATAAGAATGTGATTATAAGGTTAACTTGGATCACTAGCTATGTGGCAACTCAGGACAAAGAGTTTCTGCATGAAGTGAGAATAAACAGCTGTGATAGATTACCCTCTTGGTTCAGTTTTGTAAAGCTGATTATTTTGCAGGTTAGTAGTCATTGCCACACAGTTTCACAGCCTTGTAATACACATTATCAGACCCAAGAGTCAATTGAATAATCTTCTAATTACACAGAATTTATCCACATACAACTAATCATGCTTTCTATAGTTATGTTTGTCTGGGTGTTCATGTTTGAGAATGACAGGAAAAGAACAACCTGCTGGACAGGACAGAAGCAGGAACTGGCCAGCTGAAACTCTTTCCACAACCCTTAGGTGTGGTGTTACTCACCGTGGCATATGCTCCCTCACGGACTACACCCAGTCAGTCCCTTACAAACGGCCACACAGAGCTGCCCTTCCCTTATTTGATGGTGTGTGTCCTCCAGTGCTCTACAGCAGAGCTTTCAGCAAAGCTCCGGGCATAAAGATGTGCTGCAGATCTCTTCCCTGCAACATATAATGAGAAAGCTTCCCACCAGTGAGATCCTTCTGCTTCTTCTGCCTCAGGCTCTCATTCAACCCACAGAGCCTCTTTCAGCATCCCCCCAAAGGACCCAGAAAGAACATCTTTCCCTGTAACTCCTCAGCCTCTAACTGCAGCAGAATTAGCCAAGTTCATAGCAAGATTTCCCTCCGGGGTGATTTCTTCCAGTAAAACCTGCCAGTACCTGGTTATAAACATGCAGCCACGTTGACTGCCTCCAGGGTTTCAGAGCCAGGCCCTGTCTCATATGTCCAATTGCAGAGGTTGTGCCTGTTTCTCATCAAAATCTGCACCCTGTTAGTGACATATTTCAGTGACTGGCTCCCGTAGGAAGCTTGAAATGTTTCTGCTTCTGACTTCCCCTGGCTCCTTTGTTGAGGTTTCCCTTCCTCTCCCCTCTCCCCTACTCATTTCTATTACTTATTCTTCAAGAGAGATGAACCCACTGCCTCATTTCTTCAGACAGCTAGGCAGGATCTCATTTTAATAAAAATATAGAACCCGAATAAATTCATATCCCTAATCACAATCAAAAACATTAATAGCATGGAAGCATTGTTTTTTACCCTCTACAGCTTCCTTTGGTCACTATTACTGAGACAGTAACTTCCAGAACATTCACTAGCACTACTCTTGAGTATGATGTTCCACTTAATTACATTTAAGTGTATTTTTTTTGTCTTGTTTAAAATAGCAATGAAGTTATTAATATGAACTCAAAGAATCTTTACAGTTCCAGATCTCATTTATACTCCCTGATGCATTTTCTTCTACTTTTATTTTCAAGTTTTCTACCTTATTACTTCAAGAAATATTTAAGTAGCAAAGTACTGACATTGTTAAATTAAAAAAAAAAAACTTCATTAAAAGAGGTTTAATTTAAAACCCACCTTCCTTTGAACAGAGAAATAATTTCCCAATGAGATCACATGGTAATTTTTTAATTAGTTATTCAGTAATTACGCAACTCAAGTAAAAAGCTGGTGTAATAAAAGAGTTAGTGACAAGTGAGATTTTAAAACCTACTCCAATAAGAAGCATTCATTATTCCAGGGAAAAATGTAGGTTTGTTTGTTGGTTTTTTTTTTATTTTAAAGAGTACATTCTTGATTAACACAAAAACCCTCTGCTGCCTTCATACTTTACCATCCTTTCACCCCAAATACATACATCTCCACAGAGATAATACTCAGTCTGATTTCCCAGCTTTTCACTTTATTCCTAACATGATCACTTGCTTCCACAAAGCACCAAGGGTGCCACCACACCCCTGCCTGTCAGTGCCACAGGAGTCACTCCAGGGGGACTGTGGGCACCACACCCCTGTTCCTCCCCTCACACTGATCTATTGGAGCAGTGGCCCTGCACGTACAACTTGGATGGTGAGCCACGGCCACGACAGGAATTCTGCACTCCGTGTCTCCTTTTTATGCGCGTGCCTAGAAAAGGTGACACCAAGTGGTAAAAAAAGGCATAATCAGCACATTAAAAATCCAAATGTTCCTAAACGAGTAACACACTGAGATCCAGTTTGAATCCAGACTTCACCAAAATTTGGAGGAAAAGGGCACAACAAATTTTTTAGGTCCTCTCTTTTCTAATAATGAAAAGGAACAGAGAGTCTGAACAGCTCAGTAAGATCTGATATTAAGGGTAGGAACAGCTCTCTGCTCCTGAACACCTCCCATGTTCTATTCAGTGCTTCCCTCTGACAGCTTCTCCAGGAATCTTGGGTTGTAGCATGCCCTGTGTTGTCCAATATTCAAGCACTGCTGGAAACAAGGCCCCAGTTAACAATCCATCAGTACTTACCTATTGTTTGCATGTTGGTGTTAAAGTCTGCACAAAACCATACTCCCTTCACCTGACAAACTTCGTTAGTCTCAGAAACTCAGGAGTAGCTCAGAATTACGTTTTCATGCTGACTGTTAAGCTTCTTACCAGATTTTCTTTTCTCAGTATCCTTCAAACAGAAAACAGAGCCCTCTTACTGCTTTTTTAACTCTTAGAGGAATGGACTAAGAACCTCAGAGAAAGAACTGAAGTCTTCTAGAACTACTGGAAAATGTTTTACTTCTGCTGTACATGTCATAAATTGAGCTGTAGAAGCCCTGAGAACGATGTCGAAGAGCGAGCTATGTTTGGAACTGTGATAAAATGCTATCCAGTGGCAAGGAAAAGAAAGGCATGGGCAGGAAGAGCTGGAAGGCAGCTGTGTTTGAAACTGGGGCTGTTCTGGGCCCTACGTGCTTTGAGTCCTGCTGAGCCTGTCTTGAAAAAGCAACCCAAAACCACCTTTTGAGACAAATGACCTTCTACTCCAGAGGCAGTGACAGGCACAAGAAGTCAAACAGGTCCCAGCTGAGAGGCTGCTCTTCTGTACCCAGTCTCTCAGGCAGGTCCCTGCACACCAGACTCGGAGACAATAAAATACATGGTGCACGCAGGAACTGCTACTGTCTGTCAGACACGTCCCTACTCCAGTACCTTCTATACCACCAGTATGAGGCACCCCAGGGCCCTCGGGGAAGTTTACAGAGGTAGCACCCTAAGCATGAAGAGAATGTGAACATCTAACCTCAAGTAGCCTTTCTAAAACTCTCTGCGTACGACTATTGCAAATACAGTTATCCTAATAATTAAAAAAAAAAAAAAAAAGGTTTTATTTTTAAATCTAGTTAGCATTGGTGGACTGAGTAGATTTGACCTTGGCCCTTAATTCCCTACTAAGCTCCAGAAAGTTTTTGCAAATGGTTCCTGGCTTTTCAGAGAAGTCTTGTTGCAATATATAATATTGCATCCAAGTTTTAAGAAGCCTCCGGCACACATGCCTTGCTTTTTAACCAATTTTTTTTCCCAACACAGCAGCTTATTAACCCCTCTTCATCTTTCAGTGTGTTACCAAGTCTGTCACATCAGTTGCTTCTGACATAGCTGTGTTTAGCTGTTGCTTTTGTGCCAACGTATTCCTGCAGTAACATACTACAATTAAGTAAATAAATAAAGGTTAGCTTATATTGGGGAGCACCTTTAACTGTGAATCATGACAAGTGTAAAAGTAGTGAATTGTTTTTTAGGACCTACTTGCACTAAACTGCTCAGGATAAGGAGGTTAAGGGTATATTTGGTTACATAGAGTGTCTCTTCAATTGCACACATGGAGCTTGTCTTTCAGAGCAGCATACCCCAAACTTCCAATAATCAAGCTTAAAAAAATTAGCTTTGATTTGTGCCAAACTCCTAAGTCATTTTAATGGAGAAAATTTGCTTAGTCATGTAGGTGGAGTTGCCTATTTCTGCCCAAGTAAACTAGTCTCAGCATTTTTTGTTCTGTCTAGAGAGAACTGACCTCATTTTTCCAGTTCTGTTCTATTTTGGTTCAGCATCATGTGTAGATGCCACTTGTTTCCCAAAATGAGGGATGGGTGGGGAGTAAGGATATTGGTTTGTGAAACATATATTCCACATAAGTGAAGCAACCAAGTTTCCCTTCTCTCCCATTTTAAAATGCCAACTGGATGATTATTCTTGCACTGTTGCATTCATTGCAGGATTACTGGCAAAACGTCTTCAGTTTCCCAAGTCAATCCCCATGGAATTTGCTTAGGCATATTATTCCTATTTAATCCCAGAATTTATTATATTTTCCAAATTACTCCCTTAAAACAGCTTCTGTCTGTGAAGTTCCAGGATGCTTGTCACCAGGCTCTATTTTTGAATACAAGGAAAGAAAATGATGCAGAAGTTCAAAGAAGGCTTTGAAAATAACATTTTTCTAAGGTTTTTAACATTTAAGACAAGTTGCTTTCATAATAATCTAACTGGGCTATATTTCTGTTTCAAGATGAACAATAGAATGGTTTGGGTTGAATAAAACCAGTTTCATCCTCTCTTTGAGTGACAGGATGGGTTTCATCAGAATATATAAACAAATATATTACAGGAACCTGTAATGTGCACAGCCACTCTAAACTTCCCAGTGAAGTTTCAGGCATCATCATAAAAAACTGTGTTCAGAGCATTGGCATGAGCCTCGAACCACAGCATGTGAAGGAAAAACCAACCAACCTACCTCTTCCTGACACAGCTGCACATCCCTCATTAGTAAAACCAAGAAACCTCTTTCCATGCTCAGGAAAGGGACTGGCACAAATCATCTGGCTACATACACCTAATAAAGAAGCAAGCAGATTATACATAGAAATAACTGCTCTGAACAGCAGCTTTGTAAGCAGAAATTTGAACTTGAACACTGTTGATTTTCTTGACAGATAAAAGTTGTGGTTTATTTTCTCTATAAAACCTAGGCAACCTTTTCACCCCACTATTTTTTGCAGTGGGATTTCAGATGACCATTATCATGGATGTTTCTATGGACATCTCATGGTACTGATGACAGTCAAATTTAAATTTTAATAATGGATTTTTAACTTCTACCTTGACTTAATGTATCTAAAAAATAAATTTAAGTATTAAACATCCCATCCACAACACAGAAGTTCCTTTCTTTCCTCCTCTCTAACTCATCAACCTAATTGAACGACACTGATTTCTGAGACTGCATCCTTGGTTGAGACATTTTCCTTCAAAGGGAGCTCTACCCTTTAAGAATGCTATACAATACACTTGTTGCACAACTAATTTCAGTAAAGAAAAGGAAAAATCCATAGTAGTTAGCATTAGAAAATGTTGATCACTTAAAAATCTGTTAATTCAAGCATATCTTGGCTGCACTTTTACACTACTGTGTTTCAAGTATCCTGATAGCTGGTATGTCTACCACAATAAAGGAAAACAATTAAAAATTACAAATACAATAAAGGTGGGAAGCGATTAACTTATTATCCTCAAACTACAAAGATTAAGGAGCATTCAGAAGAATTACATACTGATATTATGTTAATCTTATTCAGGCCCTTCTAAAACTAACAAAGGGAAAAGAAGTGGCCAGCAGACAAAGGAGAGAGAGGCCAGAATCATAGAATATTTGGAGCTGGAAGGGACCCACAAGGATCATCGAGTCCAGCTCTTAGGTAAATAGCTCGTACGTTATTAGCAGCACGCTACTGCCAACTGAGGCAATCTCAGTGCAGGCTTAAAGCTGATTAATGCATCTATAATCCCATTGCTCTAAGTACATGTCTTCAAGTACTGAGCTCATGTAGGCTTGGTTAAGCCTAAACTGGACGGCATCACCTGGCTGATTCCAGGGCAAATTTCAGACAGCACTGCAGATTTTTACAGCTGAACACAAGACAATCGGCTCATCGAGCAACTCGACATTTGTTGCATATGCACTCACTGTATTATTACAGAATTCCTAACCACATCATTAAGAAACATGAAAAGCCTAGACATATTTTATCTTTAGATTTATTATTATTATTTCAGAGGCACTTCATGTCTTACATTTATATAGCGCCATTTCCCCCTCCAAAACACTTTACAGTATTTACACACAGGAATGTTTCCCACCACTGTTGAAATGCAGCCATCTGACTATTTCCAGTACCATCTTCAAAGCACCAACAATTTGAGACTGGAAGTATTCATCAGTGTGTTGTCTACTATGATAGTTCAGAATTCCATTTCATGAACTTCCACCTTGTGCTATTAAAGAAACATAACTAAAATACAGTATCACAGTGCAATTCTGCAACAGAACTGAGACTTCGATCATTTTCATTAGATTTTTTTACAATCTCTCATTAGATCAAGTCTATCTCGAACACTTTAATGTAAGGCCTTTAAAGAACACGATTCTAAAATATCATTCTTTTTTATATTTTCTTTATAAGTCCCCCTTATAATCAAGCACAGAAGAATATTTTTCTTTCCTTCCAGTATATTTAGAAACACCAAGTTCTAGCCCTAAGGAGATACCAGCATCCTCAGTTTCAACAAACTTCATGGCATCTAAAGGCAAACCTATTCCTCCTTGGTTTTGGAGACGGATTTTTTGTTTGCGTGTTGTTAGTTTTAAAAATAAATACAAGTTTACACAAAATTCTGTTATAACCAGTAAAATTGTAAAGTACAATTGAGATTGGCTGCTGGGGGCGATGTAAGTGTGCTCTGTATGGTTTTGCTTGTTAGCATTAAAAATACATTAAAGTATTCCAGGTTCACTACTCCACTGCAAAAGACTGCCCTAATCACAAAGATCATAGCAACTTTCTCAGTTTAGAGATTAACTTTTTTTTTGTCTCTCTAAAAGGCTACTGAAACATCCCTTCCAAAGAAGAAGTTGCATTTGTGCTGAGAACTTTCACAAAAAAAAACCCCAAACCAAAAAGCCTCCCCACACAAGAACCTATCTGGCATCCCTACTTTCATGGTTACAATCCAAAAAAGACTACGACCTCACACACAGCATGCTGCTACCTGCTATGTTATGGCTGATGTGAGAGTCCGAATGAACAGAAACAAGAGATTAGTGAAATCAGGCATCTATCTGCCTTCCTGTAAAACAAGCACAAAAATTATTCTGGTACCTTATTCTCTTGAATGTGCTATACTTCAGAGAGAAGCTTTTATGATTTTCATTGATGCATTGTACTCTGATTCTACTGTGGTCACTAGATTCTTGTACCAGGATAGCTGTTTGCATTTGAGTACTTGGAAAGAAGACTGACAGGTAGGGGCAAGAACTATGATAAAAGGAAAAATATTAGCAGGTAGCAATTTCAACATGAATGAAAATAACTAATCAAACTGGGTAAAAATTAACGAACAGCAGTGCATCCAAGTACATATCCATTTTATAAAAAGTAGGGGATTTTTTAAATCTAAACCCTTGATAAAAGATGCACAAAGTACAGATGTATTGCATATCTTATGCATGCCTTCATGTAGTGCATTCCTATATTATATCTTACATGGAACACTAAAAAACTACTAGACCTTCACTGTACAACAGGTATTGTAATTTTTTTGTTTTAAAGCCTAAACAGCAATTCAGTTTGAATTATACCTTCCTATTCCCTGATCACGAAAAACACCTTGCTGCATTTAAGCTCGTCAAAGTCAAATGACAACCACAGTAATAATTTGTATGGAAAAAACAATTACAGTAAACTATTGTAAAAGTTTGGTTCCTTTGAGGGGATTTGGAAGCTGAACAAGAAAACCAGCAAGGACTGGAGATCCTTACAAAACACAGAGAATCACTGGCAAATAATTTGTATCAGAAATCAAGAAACATCATGACAATAAGAGAATAAACATGAAGAATGAAAGCATTGTTTCAGGCTTCACAGCCTAGAAGACCAAACAGAGAGTGCCCTTATCACTTGCTTTCAAATTCAGACCTGAAGGGTAGCTAAAACTGTAAGATCATCAGATTTTTTTGAAAAGGGAGAAAAGGAGGAACTTGGAAAAAGTAACTGCTGTATTACAGGACTGAACACAGGACAGCAGTCTGCTATTTCACAGATTAACATTTTTGAGCCTGTTATAACCTATACTGATTTGAGGAATGACTGGACCCACATTCTTTTCTCTGTTTTTTCTTGTGGGAGTCACTCATTTCTTCAGCGCTAAAAACATTCACAAGTTTGTTTGATACAAGGATCATCACTTGTCTTTCCCTCCCTTTTTTTTTGGTGGATCAGTCCTTTCCTCCCTCAACCTCTTCTCAACTCTTCATTACCACAATTATTTCTGTGAAAGAAAAAGGACGGTTGGGGTGAAGGATGGATGAAGCTTTTGCTAAATTGTGAGAGAATGGCAGCTGAGCCACAGAGAGAACTGCAAGGACAGACAGATATTAAAGAGAATCCAAATCCCAGCAAAGAACAACCTTAATCTTTTTTTTTTTAACACCAGAAGGAATTAGTTTTGTCTTTTAGTTTCAGTTCATCCTTTTTCAGCAAGGGCACATTGGCTACTTCACAAGGCTTGGACAAGGAAAAGGCTCTTTCATTTAACAGGGCACAGATCTGAAGATGGGACAATGTCCTGCACCGAGTGAGATCTCTCTGAAACATGCATAGAACAGAGCAAAAATCCAAGACTGCTTTGCAGGAACAAGAGAGGTAGCAACCCTAATTTTAACAGGGCTTTTCACTGAAGGGAAAGAAGGTCTACAAAAGTCAAATCAGCCGATTTCAAATGATTTGCATCCCAGGATGAATCAGGTTACACTAATTTAAGCCCAATTTAATTTAGGCAGGTTTTTAAACCACAAGAATAAGGACATTCTTAGTACGTATCAATAATTAAACCAACATATACACAATTAGCAATATCCTACATAATAGTAAATGCTTAACAAGCTGAGTAATTTTATGGTACATTGTCTGTTACATTCTACACACTTCCTGTAATCATCAGTCTCTGTAGCAGTTCAGTTCATGACTTTAAGATCCAAATTCAACTGTGTCTTCAGTTATTTTCTTGAACTCATAGTTTCCTCTGCCATCCATATGCAAGTAGAACTGAAAAAAAACAACGTATCTTATTAACCATCTAAAAATTACCAGGTCTATAAAAACCTAAGTAAATTATATTTTGAAGTAGTTTTTAAAATCTTTAAAAATAATTTTAAAAGTTTTAGCAAAATCTTAAACTCATCTAACCAGAAGGTTAAGTTGCTCCCATCTCACGTTTTATTAAATTCAACTGCCTCTGTAAAAATGTTAAACTGTATTTTTGCATATCATATATCAGTCTGCTAACAGCCACATCTAAACACTGTTCTCCTGGGTTTTGTGACAATACACTCAGGGTACACATTCATCCCTGTGTATTAATTCAGTATTTTTACCCACATGTACAGTCTGTCTGCATAAAAAGAAGTGTAAAATCTTTGTTTGCCATAAAAAAAGTCCATGTATTAGAAACCTTTTTTTTTTTAAAGCATAAATGTTTAGATATAATGAAAGCAAAAAACTCCATGCTGTTTACTGGATTCTAGTTTTAAGGATTTTTTTGTGTCTAAGAAAGAAGACTTAAGTATCTAGCAAGCCTCTCATATTTTATAGATATGTATAAAATTTTTGGATAGCGTTCCTTCATAATTAAAAGTATATGAATATATCAAATAGTGAAACAGGATTATGAAAAGTAAAACCTTAAAAAAACCCAAAGAGAACATGACTTATTAGGATGTGAAATGACAACACCTTGAATCGCAAAGTCATTTTCATAAAGTCAGTCAACAAAACCCACAAATATTCTTAATAAAGCAAAGGCTACATACATCATGATGTTTCCAAAGTGACTTCCTGTGGGAAACCGTGAAGAGAGTGATGCCAACCTATGAGATGAAAATACCCACAAAACACTTAATTCTTCTCATGGGTTAGGTGTCATTTATTTTTCAGTATTATATCAGAGGAAGATCTTAAATTCATAACCACAAAAGTCCACACTACTATTAACTATACATATATATAGCTTTTAATACAAGATTTTGCAGCGGGGAGAAAAAGCAATCAGGAGGGATTTATAACTTTTAACTGATTTCACCATTCTTTTGCTCCTAAAGATTTGTTGAACATAGAATGAGCTGAGTAAAAGAGGCAAGGCAGGAGGCAGGTAAAACAATGAAGCTGGTGAATAAAGGAGTTCTAACAACAAAAAAAATCCCAAACCCACAAAAGCTGTAACGAATTATAAACTTAGAGTGACAGTTTAAAATGAATAACCTTCCTTTGTTTTTTTTCAACTCACTCAACTATTCATCCCCAACAGTAGCAGCAAGGACAAAATGACTCTGATGATAAAGCAAGGTAACATTTTTTCTTTCTGCAAGGACAGCCTAACCAGGAATTCTATTTTTCAGTAACATGCATTAGCCACTTGGCAAGTACAAATGAATATTCAAGCTAACAGAAGAAGAAGTATATGGAAAAGAGACTTAAAAAATTGTCAGGGGTTTGACACCAATGTGGTAAAATCAGTCCATGAAATAATGCTCCTTCTTCTGCGGAGTCCTCACCTAACGTCTATTTACTACTACAGAGGGCTCCTTAAGTTTGAAGCACGTATTTCAGCACAGCTTTGCTCCATTAGCATTGTAGAATACTGCTACTCTATAACTAATGTTATTTCAAGCCCATTCTTTCCCAGACTAGGGTGTGAAATTGAATCTTACTGATTTCACATGGCACTACAGAGAATCTGAAATGGTGAGTTTAAGAGGAAAAGGAAGCACAAAGCTGTATTTAATATCATATCTTCCTAAAGTGCTTGGCTTTTCATATCCCAAAATAGATGGAAATGTTAACTTCCAGCCTTTCACTTCTGTCGCCCTGAGCAAAAGAAGCCTTTTGAACAAGAAAACATTCTACAATTTTAGATTATTTGATCTTAACTTAATATTCTAAGATTCTATCTGGAAAAGTAAGGTTACTTAGCAAGAGTAAGAGTTCTCTGCATACCATTCAGGCTAAATGTCTAAATTATCCTAGGACTACAAAACAATTACTGAATTCTAGTGTGCATAAAGTTATATGCCCCTCTGAGCTTTTTCCCAACTTTTTTTTTTTTTGATTTTTAGTCTGCACTAGGCATAAGGAAGAGAGAGCCTTGTACCATTTTAGGTTTCTTGCTAATGTACAGAGATATAATTCCAGAAACAAAGAGCTCACCTTTCGGCAATGGCTGTAAATGTAGCCCTCTACATCCACGCTAACAGCACTGGTGCACTCATCCAGAATTGCAAACTGGGGCTTATGATAGAACAGCCTTGCCATCTGGAATGCAAGCCAAAAAAAAGATACTGTGGATACAGAACTACCAGCAACAGTGCACTGTTAGAAGTTAAATTACGGATTAGTGTTCAAAAATTTACTATGGAAAGGGAATTAATTTGGTACCCACTGAAACCTGAAAATCCAAAAGTTGTACATTATCTTACACTTTTTTTATTCAAGAGAGTTGTTTTAGAAATTCTGTTTATAAAATGAAAGAACAAGACATGGTGGAAGGATGTTTAAAAGCCAGTATTTCCTTTTAAATTTTGAGTACAAACCCCACTATTTTCAGTTGTTTTCTCAGTATTTAGGTATTGCGCAGGGGAGTTTCTTCTAAGTCAAATATTAATATTTAATAAACGAAAATAGCTTACAGTTCAGTTATATTTTTTACTTATGTTCTACATTTTTTAAACATCTGTGCTTTTGAGACATACTGCCATTCTCTGTTTTTCTCCCCCGCTGAGTACATCCATCCAGTCCTGAACACTATCCCAGCCTCCTTCACGTTCCAAGATTTGGCCCAGCTGGACATTATCCAAGTACTCCTTCAGCACCTGTTATGGAAACAGGAATGACAAATAAAGCTTACATGAACTTAAAAAACAAGTGGTTGAAAAAAAGCTATAAAGGATTACACCATAACGTTATCAACCCTGGTAAATATTAAAATCCTATTAAATGCAGTGCTTTTCATAGCAGTTTCAGTATTTCTGAATTGGAAGCATTACGCATCCTGAGCAAGACAAAGGGTTAATGAACTAATTATCATTACCTGGTCAGAAATCCCTTTCCTTTTTTGATCTTCCAGAGTATCTGGATATATAACTTGATCTCTGAGCGTTCCAAGAGTCATGTACGGTCTCTGAGATACAGTTAAAACCAAAAAGATATGTCAAATATTTCTAAACATAGTCAAAGTAGAAAGAAAGAGAACACTATTGTCAAGTAAACTACTTGGTCTCACCTGAGGAACATAGAACAACTTTCCTCTTACAGGTTTTGTTAAACGCCCACCAAACAAAGGCCACAACTGCAAAAGGAAAAAGATTTAAGCTTGACAAAAAAGTCCAATTACCACCGTGCTTTGCATTCTCCCCTTTCTTGTTTTAAAAAAAGTTTGTTTTAAAAAGTTCCCTTACCTCACCAAGAACACGAAACAGGGAGCTCTTCCCACACCCATTTGGCCCACAAATCAGTACATTTGCACCAGATCGAACCTAGAATTGCAAAGCCAACACATAAAATGGTAGTGAGGAAGTATTGCTGAAAGCCTCTACAAATAGTAAGACAAGCTGGTATCAACCATATGCTGGTACACAACTTTCTGACATTATGATGAGCAATTTCCAGCAATAATTTTTTTTTACCCTGACTGGTTTAGCACCAACTGCAGCTGGAAGAAAATGCACTTGTAACAATAAAAACTTTTTTGGGGGAAATAGCTTATTGCCTTTTTTTTTTAAACTAACATGATGATCTGTTTGCACTTTTCTTATAAATCAGATGACTTTTGAAGTTACCATCTTCCCATGAAAATGTTACATTGTTTCTTATGATACTAAAAAACTTACCTCAAAGTTAAGGTCTTGAATCAAAACATCTCCATTAGGTGTCACCAATGGAACATGATCAAACCTGTATGTATTGCAAAGTTAAAAAGAAAAAAACAAAAAATCAACGGTTGCCTAAAAGAAGCTGATACTGCGTGTTTACTTGAGAGATTAGACACGGGGAAAGACTTCAGCAGTACTTCATTCACTCTCCCAGTTTCCAACTATTAACAGCTAAGGAAGTTCTTAAACCAAAAACGTACCCTAGCTTTTAAACATCTACATCTACAGGTTTGGCTTTATCCCCTATATTTGTTTCTCTGAATCCTTCTAAGCCTTTGGTCTCCAAAACATCTTGTGGATATAGACCTACATTTAAGGATGCATGTCATTTTAAACCCAGTAGTGAAGTGTATCTCGTTAGTTCTAGGACACGCAATGAATGACTTCTCTGCTCACCTCCCCCTTGCCTTTTTAAAAAATGAAAATAATAAAAATAGCTGTATCATTCCTTCCTCTCTTTCTCCTCTACTTCCCTATCTGTTTCCACACTGTCCAGACTGAGATTATTTATGTTATGCCTTTAAGTAGTAATACTATGTCAACGCTACATTCCTCAGACTGCAAAGAATGAAGGAATTGATCAATTGATCCCTACACAAGTACATCAATGAAATCTCTAAGCACGCAGAATTATAAGCAAGTACTTTGAAAATGAATACAGACTTTCCCCTGATTTTTACAGCTGAATTGTATCATGGAATAAAATCCATAACTAAGATATTTCTAAAAGGAAACAAGATGGCCTAAGAAGTCATATTCCAAAGGACAGTAGGAATGTTACCAAAAAGCCCAAGTCCAGAGATCAGATAGTGCCTTCTGCTAATATGAGAGGATAAGGATTGTCTTACAGAACAGAAATGCTGAGTGGGTGTGAGGTGGAATTACTAGTAAATAAACTATAGTACAACAGAACTGCAAATTATAATAATGGGTATTCAATAACTCTAATGGCCACAGAGAGAAAGACTCAAAAAAAGTCTACATTAAAAATACTGAACTTGTGGAAACTTCGCAAACATACTTGATAAGGTTATCAGTGTTGATAATTTCTCCAGATCCAGGTATCAAAGACAAAGGTTGCTTTTTATCTGCATCTTAAATAAAGAAACAAGTATTAGTGACTGGAATGCTACACTGAGATGCACATATTGCATATTATATCACACCTACCTTTTTCTTGTGATATCATAGTACGCTGATATTTGCCACTGTTCAAATCCTTTAGAACTTGCATTAATTCCGTGATTCGAGCTGTGAAACTAAAAAAACCAGAAATCTGTAGAAGCTCTAATGAGCACTCTGTCAAACTGCTAAAATGACAAAGTTATTCAACCCAGAACAGAAACAGAATGTTTACATTTTAGAGTTGCACTAGGTTGTCTAATATGCATCATGTTTACAAGCTGCTTTTCCTTTTTCTGTAATAGCCAAATTTTTCTTCTTACAATGTAAAAAAAAAAAGTTTGGTAAATAATCAATACATAATTGATTTAAGAGCATTTGACAAGGTTTCAACTAAACATTCAAACTGCATGCTGGTATTATTTGGATGTGAAATTTCTAGTGGACATAATTAGTAGATCTTCAGATATGTATTCAACATAAAATGTTTTTAATTGCTGAATTTTTAGCATGCTGCAATGAACAAAGCACATAAGCTCATTTTAATTCTACAACCAATTTCTTAAATTGAGATGAGAAAGATTCTTACTATTAAGCTTACCCAGCCAATCTTGTCATTTCACGGCCTGCTAGGACTATTCTGCCCAAAGCTTGAGACATTCTCAGGAGCATTCTTCCACTTTGGTAGTAATCCTAGAGTAGAAGAAAGTTTCTTCACGTGGACTAACAAAATTTAAAATCTACAGGTTGTTTTAATTCTGGTCTATTTACCTCCAAAAGTTCTGCATGAGTGCTGTTCTGATGGCGAGGATCAGACAGGTTCAAAAACGGACGACTAACAACCAGGTAACCAACCACAGTGGCAAGGTCTGCAGTTAAAGAATAAATGTTAAGCTACACATTCATTGAAACAGTAAGAAAAAAGACATTCCTTATGTAAAAGTTTGCTTTGTTATTTACAGAAATCCATTAGCACTATACAGACACTTACATTTGGCAATGATAGTATCAATGAAACCCATAGAGAACCGGAACAGGATGAAATTATGCAAGTGTTCCACCTGTTAAGTTACAGGAGAAAGAAGTTCAAACCTGTTTTATTATCTTTTATTACACATTTGGTTCCAAACAGTTATTTTTCAGTACCTCAGATACCTTAATATGCCTCTAAGTGTGACAAGCACTGCACAAGAGTCCTGCTGGCAAAGACTTGCACTCAAGATCAAAACAAACTACATATGAAACTAAATAGTGAGAACAATAATTGTGGTGGGTGACAAGGAGGGCAGTGGCAAGAGAAAGGCCATTCTGTCAGAAACTTCTGTTCTGCTTATAGCCCACCAGCTGATTTTTTAATCTAACGAATGTAGCAACAAAACCACCAAGCCACTATAAGTCAATTTATATGAACACATGCCAAGAATCATCACAACAGAATTAATTAAGTTTTACTTAAAAGGTTTTAAGAGATAAAAGAGGCTTACCAGCTTACGGAAAGTCTTGTGAATAGTCTGTTTTTCTCTCAAGTTTCCATTATAAAAAGCAATTTCCTCACTAAAAAGAAACAAACGAAAATAATGCAACTTCATTTTGTTAAAGACAGTCTTTGAAAAAAATCAGCCATAAAATATGGGAATATAGCACTTGCAGTTACCTTATGAAATAAGGGTTTGTACTTTTTCACAACAGTAGAACACAGGCTTATTATACCCCCCTTAGTCTTGACTATGGAATATAATGCATATACAAATTACTTTACAATACGTAAAGATGCAAACACTTGGCTCAGACCTGAAGCATCACACTTCCCAAGTATATTTTAACACACAAATTCCATTTACCCCACAGTATTGTCACTTATATCTCAGCATCCAAGCAAGTGTATACCTGTTTGTAATGAGCCGTGAGTTGACATATCTGTACTCCCCTTCATACTTTTGTTCTATAATAGTCATCTTGCCAATTGGTCTCCTTAAACGTGTAAGGAAAAACCCTGAAATAATCAAGTATGCCATCATGCTAGCTGGACCCTGTGAGTATCAAAAAAGAATAAAAGGTTAGATGGTCTCAAATGATAGTATCTGTATCCAAAATGCCCAGAAAGCATGAATCCCTTACTTCTCACCTCCTGTGTGCCTACGTTGCCAATTCAATTACATTTGCAATTCCCATCACGTCACCTTCTTTGCTGTTGTAGATACTGCTTTACTAATTTTACTAATTGTCCCCAGATGCCCTTCCCATCCCAGCCTTCTATTCAGGATTTGATCAACACCCAGTGTGACCTGTCCCCTACTGTCCTAGCTTATTTCATTAATGATTTACTGGTCCCCTCTCATTTCTTCTCCCTCCTTTCTGCCTACTTCTTTTTCTTTACATTTGCTAAACTGTCACACAGCAGTCAGTATTTCAATCCCATTGTCTGCTTTTATCTATACGTATTTCCTGGGTCTCTCAAGCAGTCTTGGATCCTAAGCCTCCATAGACAAATGACAGATGATTAAATACCACTGAAGTGTGGAATGGCATAAACTGAATTTGGCATAAACTAAACGTAATAACTATTACAGAGAGCAGCACAAAGACATCTGAGACTGGAAGAGTTACCAAGGTTTAGTTAAGCCTTACTGCAAGTCTGTCTCAACAAAATTTGCACCATGTGACCCACAGCTACTCTTTTTCAACTCCTGAACATTTTTGATAATGCATCATTTCACTAAGTTGAAGAATTATTTCTGAAATTATTCAGTTTATTGAGTCTTAAAGCTCAATGCAAGAAATGGCTCCCCTTTATAGAGGCTGAACAGAAACAAAACTTATTTTCACCTTTAAATGGAATTCAGGCAAGACATAAGAAGTCAAAAGGGTAATGTACTAAATGGGATTCCCAAATAAGTGCTAGAAGAAAATAAAGAACTTTCTTAGTTCTTCAAATTGTTGCTCAAATAACTAAAAATACTGGGTTTTATTTTGCTTGCCTCAAAATAGAGGGCGCTAAAGCACACAGAACATTAAGTGTGAATGCGTATTTTCAGTATATCCCTTCAAATAATGTATGAATCTACAATTACTGCCTAGAGTTTTACTCAGATTTCAAACAGGCACAAGGCTATAACCAAAGAAGAGAAAATGTGCTCGTAATTTTAAAAAACCCACTCAATTTACCTGTGCTCCTATTGCACTTGTTAGCTTGAAGATGTACAAAACTATATCCAGGAAGGGCTGTAAGAAAAGCATAGAAAAAAAGCCTTAGAACACAAACACAAGACTAATATAAACAGGTCCAGAAACGATGTACCACCCCAAGAACAGTTAGAGCTCTGTATTAAGATACTGACTAGCCTATCATACAAACTAAAAGCTAAGGCAAAAGGCATCTCAGCCACATGACTTCTTCCTGAAAACATTTGCTCAAGAATTGAACATAAAAACATCATGATCTTCAGATAAATAGAAACCATATCAAAAGAGCACTTTGCTATTTTGGGTCTGTAATGACACTCTGCTCACTTATCAAAGGTGGACTGGAACCCATGACAATTTAACTGAAGTAATTACGAGAAATACTGAATGAAAAGATAATGCCATATATTTGGCTATGTACCTGATAGAAGGAACATCCCAATGTTCTATAATCTCCCTTTCAAAGCCAAAACAGCTGAACTCCAGGTTTTGTAGCCAGAAGTTTTTGAACAAAGTAATTTGTACTTTACTTATACTCAGCTTGTATGAAACACATAGCACCAAAACATTTAGTCTAAAAATGTCAACAGTATTCTCATTCACTACCCAATCCTCTTAAAATTTACATCAGAAATAGGGAAAAGCTTATTCAACCACACCTCCTCACACAAAATAATATTAGTATGTAACTAAGAGCTAGCCATTGCTTTTCTTCTGAAAACTATCTACTGAGAGAGCAAAGTTATCACTGTTTATCTGCAAAGGAATTCAGTAAGTTCTTTAAAAGAAAATTTAATACAAAATATAACAACTCACAACAGTGCTTTGGTCATGAAAGTGAGAGTGTGAAACAATGTAACATCATAAACAATTTTTTTATTACCATACTCCACGCAATCCACATACAAATGCACATGCTTGTTTTGAGCTGACACCCCCATCCTAAATGTCTACAGCTGCTACTCAAAGTTCTCTCTTCAAAGACTTACCTTGCTAAGGTTTGAGTACAGGTCCACTACACTGTTGCAGAATTTTTCCACATCCTGTGTAAGGAGTTGATCTGGATTAGCTATTCTGTTGTCCAGATTTCCCATTTTGTAGTATGTATAAGCTCTGAAACAAAACAATAGCTAAGTGGCAGAAAAAAAAAAAAGCATTGCCTGAGATCTGGAATAACTGGAACACCCTTGCTTCATATAACTGAGATGCAAAGTAGTGCAAACATTAAATTACTGTATGGAATCAACATAGCTCGTGCTTCTGCCTGACTAAATCCACCTTAAATCCTGCAGGATCGTTTAGACATTTAGGCTCCAGGATGTCTTAGCTGAAGCTCAGGCTCATGCTGCTATTGAACTTGGTTAGAAAACCCTCACAAACTCTGCTTCAGCACATCTGACAACCAAAATTTAGTGCAGAAGGACAGAAGGAGCTACTCAAGCTCATGCATCCAATTCAGGCTTCACCACATGAAGGCAACTGAAGTACTTTGGAATCTGACCCAATCATGGAAGCAGTACAGTACATTTTTTTCCCCAATTGAGCCAACTTTGCTGTCTTTGTATCTATGCCACATACAACCTAGATAAGGCACTCATCCTCAACTGCATGTTAATTGCAGCCAAAAGCCTTTTCTGAGCAGCATACTTAACATATTAAGCCCCTTGAAACCTTCTTCCTATGTACTTAAAATGATTCGAATCAACTTTTAAAAACTGTAGACAAGGTGTTACTTACTTAAGATATTCCTCATAGAGGTATCTGGTAAGTCTTACTCGGAAGCAAAGTTTCAGTTCATTTAGACCATACTTCAAGAAGTTATTCACTAAAGAGATCTAAAGTAAGAGACAGTAATATTTAGCTAACAAGATTAAATATACTTAGATCAGTTTGCAGCATAAATTATGTAAGCACTTTAAAACAGATTAATTCCCCCTAAAAGTCATTAGTGTCATAAATACACTTAAGACCAATCATACAATGTCTACAGGATCACTGCTTAGGTTTCTGTCCCCAGTTCCCAGTGGATCTCACCCTTTAAGATAAAATTATGTTCATACTGCATATTTTCACCTCTTCTGATAAACTCTAGAAAAGAGCCACCATTTGAGAACCACTCCCTTAAATGTGTCAACTGGTTTTAAAATTTATTGCAAACCAGGTAGTAACAATTATTTCTATCTGGTGCAGATCAGAAATGTCAACAAGCTGAAGCAAAGTTAAAGCATGGAAGAAGTTGTAACAAATCTGTGAAAAATATAAGAAATACAAAAATTAAGGTCTAAAAAAAAATGTTCATCGTCAGTGGTGCCAAAAGAATCCCTATAGTCAAAACTGGCATCAACAAAACTAACCTGAAAACCTAAACGTATCTGTCTAAAAAATAGTTCCAGCCAATTAGGAAATATGCTGATAAAGTCTCCCCCACACTGAAGCCAGAAAATTAAATGCGTTTTAATACAGACCTGCATGTAAAACAACTAATTTCCATAGGTTTTAAGACACTCCTTTGAGATCCTTTCCCCAAATTCTTAATTTACATTTAAAATATGTTCTACTAAAAGGTGAGCACAGGAAGAGCACTTACAGCGGGCATGGCAGCAATGAAGTTGAACAAGTATTTCTTGAAATCTTTTCTGCTGCGGCCAATGATAGCACTGTAAATGACCACCAGCTAAGAGTCAGTTACAAGACAAACAACAAAGTATAAACTTGCATGTCTTAAGTGGATAAATTCTCAGGGGACCACACTGAGAAAAAAAAATCATCATGGAAACCTGTAGCATCAGCTGTAGGATCCAGTCTGACTCCCTTGTTTAAGCTAAGTGGCAAGGGGCAGACAGAGCAGTTATCTCCTGTCTGCTCCTCTGTAACTGCCCACATGAAGGGCTCAGAAATTCATGGTCACAGAATACCAGTTCTTTCCCTTCTCTGCTTTTACAGATTCTCACAAGAGAAACAAAGCAGTCCTTCCATTCTGCAAAGCACTAAATGTCTATCCTCAAACACAGTATCATTTTGAATTCACAGTTCTAGACACATTCTGACTTGCTTCAACTAGCAACAAGACCAGCAAGAATAATTGGAGGTCTAAAAACCACTTTCTAGCACAGTTAAGACTGAAAGCATTGTTTTTATCAATCTAAAGAGCAAACAGCTCAGTAGGAAGAAATAAAAGCCCTAGTACCCACACAACATGTCTAAGTCTAAGACATAAAACCACTATTCTGAAGTACCTTCTTGGACATTCAGATCAACAACATTCCGAGTCTTCAGTGTAAAAATGTTACCAAATGAATATTTATTGAACAGTTTAAAATATTAATTTAATAAAACAATGTTATTGATGAACAAAAATAATTTAATAAATTTTAATTTTATTTACCAAAATATAGCGATGCCTCCCCAAATTGCAACTACACCAGTTTCCCAACTGTTTTAAACAAGCAAGCTATAAAATGTCTGAATATGTATTCTGATAGACAACTTTCCCTGTTAAACACAAGAGAGAATGTTTAAAAATAACAAATGTATATGTACCTTTCAATGACTGTTCCATTTTGAATCATCCAAATATCACAGTAAGTGCGGACCACCAGCATCACAGCAATAAGCAGCAAATAACCTGTCTAGTACAACCATAGAAGTGCAACAGTTAAATAATGGATAAAATTCACCATTTTCTTCCAGTAAGTCATCCAGCTGTATCTAAAAGAAAAGTATTACCCTGCTGCCCTAGCTAATGTAGTATTTGCCTACTTTGCTGGAAACACATTAGCATAAAGTACGGACTACATTTTTATGGTGAAAGTTTGCCTTTTAAGAAGCTGTATTTGGTTGATACATACACTGGACACATACTATAAGATGGAGGATTGCAGGAATAAAGAAGTTACTGCTATTCTGAGATCCCTTTCTGCCATAAGGTTGCAAGAGACCTCTGAACATCATCTTCTTCAACTCCCCACTCAAAACAAGGCCACTAGTAACCAGTCACCAGTCAGACCAACACTCCAGCCAGTTCTCCATCCACTTCACTGTCCACTCATCTAGCCAATTCAGTTTGGCTATCAGGGTATTAAGGGAGACCTGATATCAATGTATTCAACATCCTCTGTTCTTCCCTTATCCACACAGCCAGTTCTCTCAGCACTGAAAGTAATCAAGTTAGTAAGGCACGATCTGCCATTGGTAAATCCAGGCTGTTTGCAATCACTTTTTTGTCCCTTGTGTGGCCAGAGTTAGCTTACAAGAAGATTTGCTCACAGTTTTGCCAGGGGTATGGTGAGGCTGACCAGCCTGCAGCTTCCAGTAAACTTGTTTTCAAATATGGGAGCAATGTTTGGGGTTTTTTGGGATTATCAGTAACCTCTTCTAATGGCCATGACCTTTTGAAGTTGATGAAGGCCAGCTCTGTGAGCACTCTCACAGGCACTTCCAACCATGCTTCTACCTTCTATGTACCTCCTTTTTTGTAGCTGGGCTGTTGAAGGTCCCTGTTCATGCAGGCTAAGCTGGCTGCCATGCCTGCTCTACACTCTGTACACTGGAATTCACTGCTCTTGTGCCTGATGTGTGCTGAAGTTATTACAGTTCATTGCTTAAGTTCTGAGCTCAACTAACGCTTTGGTTGTTTTGTTTTTTTTTTAAAGTGTCCTGGAAAGCACAAGAAAGATGGAGGCACTGATTTCTACACTGCATAGATTTCCTGAAATGATGCTGAGAGACATTTTGACAAATTCATTTTCTAATGAGGCTTGACCTAGATATTAATTACTAAATCAAAACAATGAATGAACTGCATCCTAATCAAAGATAGGAAGTATTTGCACACAAGTGTACTGCCTTGCACCACCCAAGACAAACCAAGACACCCTTTTAAAAGTTATGCTACAACAGTAGTTATCAGCTGACAGTAAATGGCTTATCTCGTGATCGAAACCAGAACTTTCACTGATATAACAACTGAAAATAATGCAGACTTTTATATTAATATGTTGCTATTTTAAAATACATAGAACAATTTAGTCCTATTTAAGTAATGTATATTCAGTTGTTTAAATTCTGATATAATTTCAAAAGAAACTTGACTCCAGCTTTATTAATTTATTTACTACTGCAGGCAATGCTTACCTCTTTGCAAAGTGGTCTAGGGACCATTATTCTCAGGATTCGACATATTCGTGCAATAAACACTCTGTCCACCATCGCTCGCTCCTTCTTTCCCTCCTTCTGCTGCACACAGAACAAAACAAGAAAACTGAGAATTTTTTTGTATTATTGAACTATTAATGTGATATTTTCCCTATCCAAGTTATTTACAGCTACCTTCTTTCTGCAGAATTTGCAATATTTCCCTCCAACTTACGACTTGTTCAGATAACTTAAATAAAGAATTGGGAACTATCAAAACAAATTGCAATAGGAAGTAGCTGCTGTGATATTAAATACATTTTATTTCAAATCTGTGTTAAAGATGATATACAAACGATGCAGACCACAGCACTAAAGTACATCCAAGTGCAACATCTCTTAACATTGCTTGTCTCTATAAGACACCATCAGCCAGTATTTTTAAAGATGCCTTCCATTATTTGTCTAGACAATTAATGGTTTAAACTCTTTGACTGTACAGCCCAGACTGGCTTCAAGTGAAACCAGAATATTTTACTCCTTTACTTCTACAAAATGGCGCAACACACTCCTACTTAGCTATACCTACCAGACATAAAAATCCTCCTGTACCCAAACACCTTTTATTTGGGTCAGTTTCATTTGTTCACTCCATGTAACCCTATCTTCTGTCCTGACTAACCTGATTACTTTTTAAATGCTAATGGTCCAGGTTTCTTTTCTTTCACATAAGGATGTGACAGAAGAATTCAGTCCTGAAAACAGACCAAAAGGGCACATGTGTACTTTGAACAAGTCTTATCTAATCAACATAATCAGGCTAACTTTGCTACCCAAGGCTCATTTGAAGCATGCTATCAATGCCTATATCAATACTACAAGGTAGACAGGAAACCTAAGAGAGAAAAGATCCACTCTGAATGCTCTGTGAAGAAGCCTACACCTATTTTTCATAGCACAAAGTCAATAATAGTCCCATCCTTTTCAAAAATCTATGTGAACACAAACTATGAATAAAAATTCTAGCCTAATAGGATGCTATGCAGTGGATGATTACAACACTTTACTTAAAAATTATTTACACAAAAATTCAAGCAATCCAAACAACTAAGACTACTGTTCAGTCCTAATGAAGCATGATCCTACATACATTATTGCTTTCCTGTAACAGAAATTACTAACACAGTGTCTGATGGCTACATTTCTAAATTACTAAATACGTATGACATGAGTTGAACCTATTCTTCCCCTCTATTCAGCCTTTCCCCATTTCTATACTTCAGGGTTGCACTTATATTCATTCCAGTATCCTCTCGCCCACAAGTTTTTTCCCTAAAACTGTTAATCCCGTTCAGCATAACTGCAGCCAAGATGGGTAAGAATAACAGAAAGATAGTTAAGGTTTTTACAAATAGGTATAGCCATGCAAAAGATCAGTGTTTATGGTAAATAATACAGTCAAGGTGTGGTTAGAAGCTAACATGATGCTTGCATACACCTTTCTATTTATTCAGTGCAAGCCTTTTCTTAAAGTTTTCAGTGAAGATAAAAGTACATGGAATCTATACATACCATCGTAACACCAGAATCACAGACTCTGCCTTTTGGTCTGCCATATTTTATTTGAATATGAAACAAAATTCTTGGCTTAAAGGGATTTAGTACATCCCTTTCAAACAAATGAATTAACAGACACAGATCAGGGAAATGCCTGATGTTTGAAGCAGTTTTTAGAAACTGTCAGACTCAACATCTTGTTCCATACTTTTTTCTTTTAAATAAAAAACAAATACAAGTTATACCAAACCTACACACAGCTGTTTGTTTCTATGGATACAGAAAAACTTACAACACTAGTCCTTACAAATTCATAGGGCACTAAGAGATAAAAAAGGACATCGCGTACATCAGGCATCCATCCTTATGGAGTCAAACTTCAGCCTCTTGTGATTAACCTGATTCTTCCATTTGTTTCACCAATGCAAGTCTGAAAGTATCATTCAAACCATGTTTGCACCACAGCCAAAATTAAACTACAGTGATAGGACTTTAAGTTTTAAAAAATCAGATTTATTTAAAACTATTAAAGAATATTTGACATGAAGAAAGAATTACCTCATTATTCTGCAATGCTTGTTTTCCACTTCTTTTACTGCAAACAGAAGAAAAAAAATATTTTATTTGTTATTAACACATTTTCTTTGTCTTGATCTCTACACACAAAAGACAGAAAGGAACTCTTGGGATTATATTCCTATCTATTTCTTTCAAACCAATACAGTATCTTCAGCAGGGCTACCATTTATATCAAACCTATGTACTGCTTTTATACATTTCAGTGAAACCCTACTCATTCCAGCAACCAGCTTCATGTAGGGAAACCAAATCTCGCTCTTTCTTCTCCAAGTTCTGCTTTACCTTGGCTCTGTATCTGAACTCCATGAACTCCGTACCATGAAACACCAAGTGTTTTTCTGTTTCTCACACATACTTTACAAGCATGGCTACATGGTTCCACTGACCGCAAATGAAAACTACAGGAATGCAGATTCAGCAATCCAAGCAACCCAACTTCGATGTTTCACACTATCTACATAAGCCAACCAGATTTGTTTTGCATTGTATTTGACTTCAAAATAACACATTTTACTACACAGAGAGATTATTTGTTCATAAACAAGTGCTACAGGGGAAAAAAGCCAGCTCCTGTGAAATCAAGTTCCTGCAAAGATGTCCATTGAAAGAGGAGTTAGTTTTTAATCTATTTTCTTTCCCCTGCATTTAACAGAACAGTTAGTAGAAAAATATTTATCAACTGGTGCTAAACAAACATTCGAAAGTACAATTCTATTCTTTTGCCTATACTTTTAAGAAAGACAAGCTGACATGTAAGACAGTTACTGTTTGTCTTTCTTCCTTTTGGAAGACTCAAGCATCAGATGAGCACATGAAGCTGTTGGGAGAGTTTATGTAGTTTAAAAATGGCCACTAACCATATTAAACTGCAACTTTCTTAACCATGATATTAAAACACTGAGAGCAGGCTGCCTTAAAACTACAACAATGATACACTTTGAAGGCAGAACCTAGGACACTACAAGGAAGCAGCAACTATGCAAGGCACTGCTCCTTTGGCCTACAGCACCGAAACAGGAGCAGACTGCCACACAACCAGCTATCCCACAACTTCATCAACAGCATCAATTCAAACTTGTGCATTAAAGCTCTGCGAAGAAAATACCTGGAATGAAACCCTGCCTGTTTTAATTTATGATTATTAGATCTATGAATGTCACTGACCAATGAGAAGAAATAACCTAATTACTATGAAAGGAAGAGGCAAGGTAGCAGAGCAATATGAGAAAAGAAGGGAGGGAGGAGACCATGAAAGCAAGAAGGGAGATCCGCCAGTTTAGCAAGAACTTAATTAAAGGTAACAGAGATGGAAGCCTGAGAGAAGATAAAATCTTGTAAGACTACTTGCGCAAAAGACAAAACAAAGCACATGATGGGCAGCAGAGTCCAGATTGGGGGAGAAATAACTTAATGAAAGTTCAGAAGAGATATAACATTTAATCAGGCTGTGATGGAAGTATATCTGTGGAAATCGTAACAGGGTGCAAAGTCTAAGAAATAATCTACATGGAAACTACATCCTGGTGATGCAAGAGCAATGTATTTCTGGTACAAGAAACTTCTCAATACATCTCGTAATTTTTCAAAGTAGAAAACGTTGACCTATATTTTGATAACTTGAATATGGATCAGTCCCATCACATTTGGTTTGGCAGTAGGAGGAAAGTAGTATTCTTAAGCATGAATAAGTAGTTATCAAACTGTGTGGTTATTTCACTAGATGATTCATGACTTGCCATAATGTAAGATGAAAGCATGCTGTTCTTCCAGACATGCTGTAATAACTCCTATAAGCTTTGCTGCTTCAAGTTGTGCCAATGTTTGAAGTCACAACACTCATAATACACAACTATTTCAGCTTTAAAAGGATCTGAAGTGAATATATTAATAGAGTAATCTATCAGGAAGATAAGGGCTGGAATTATTCTGGCAGTTAGTTGAGTATCTTTGATGTATTTATTGATACATTTTTCCTACAGTAGCTGTTCAGAGAAATTGAGCAGCTGAAATTACTGACTGAGTTGAAACTGTTTATCCATTAGAGAGAAAGGAGGACTGTTTGGAAATCAAGATCTTACATTTAATTATGAACTCACACTTAATTAGAATCCATATTTATAAAGTTTAAGATAAAAATTAAGCATTTGTAAATTTAAAATCTATTGAAAAGAGCTTTAACAGTGTTTTGTTCTCTTTTTTCTAAAATGATGTGTGAAAGCTCAAAACGAGACTTCAAAAAGAATGGAAACAATCATATATGAAGTCTAGAAGCAGAAAAAAAATTAAATGTGCCTACATAGCTCTCATTTTATTTGCAAATAAAGACTGTGCTATAGTTCTGCCTGGAATAAAACCCTTTCAGTCCAATACCTACTGGCACTACTCCAGATTCCATTGTACTACTGTAGGACTTTTTTGTGAGAATGGTGGTTGCATTCTCAATGAATTTAAAGACTAAATAACATCCTCAATTAGTCAGCAAGAATACAGCAAGACTATCTGGTTACAGAAGAGAGCTCTAACACTTGGAATAGATTCAAGCTCTCCATTATTCCAGACCTCTAATTTACTTAAAGCTGGAGCCTTAGTGGTGGAGGAAGGTAAGTGCTATATGCTGGCCAAATTCTCTACTGCAAATAACTCCCCTGGTATAGAGGCCATTGCTCCTTTGTGCCCTCACAGACAAGGAGGGGTGGCAATAAAAAGGTTTTTGAAAAGGGTTATCCAGACAACATATAGAAAAAAGTATAAAGAAAAAATACAGTAGTAAAACATTTCTAATAGTGAATCAAAAACTGTGGAATTTGTCACCATATAATTTCAAGACCTAACTGCACAAAGCCCTCAATAAACCAGTCTGAATTCAAGGTGTAAATTTTTTTTAAGAACATAAAGAGTCTAGAGGTATAATGGAACATACATCACCTGAGGAAGTTTCAGGAAAAGCAGCATCTCAGATGTAGCCTGCTACCCATTATTTAACTGCACAGGGCTTTTACAGCAAACATAGGTATAAAAAGCAGAGAAAGGTGTCAGCAGTACCTGGGATGACACAACTACACCAAACTTGTCCTTCATACAGGCATGGTAACTGAATATCCACTCTCTAAAGAGAAGTAAATAGGCGAGTAATTACCCAATAGACAGTAGGCAATACAACAAAACACCTTTCTCCTACACAGAAGAGAGAAACATGAGAAACATGATCAGCCCAAACCAGCAAGATGGTTTAAAGAAACTAATAGTTTCAGGACTCTGTACAGGCACTTGACAACTGATCCAACTTCAAGGGCAGTATCGTAGTAGCACCGTGGGGAGGGAGAAAACATGCAATTCCAGTCTCCAAGTAAGTATTGGTCAGACCACTCAGTCTTTTGACTCTACTTACATACCAGGGAGGCTATTCTCTCTAAAGAAACATGCAACAATACTGGTTACTCAAACAGAACCATTCTCAGCACTACTGAAGAGGAAAGTGATTTGAGAAACTGTGAAAAGCCTTCAAGAGGCCTGAGTCGACTTACTGAAAGGTCTCAGACATACTAGTTCTGTGGTATTTACTAGCAGACAGGAAAAAGTTAAAGGATTACTGTCTTTAGAAATACCTATCTCCATCCAGAACAAAGTTCAGAGGAAGCAATCTACACTGAGCTAAGCATAACAGGGAATTGCAGATGAAAAGAGTGATAAGCAAGACTTGCTGTTTAATGACACGTGATGAGGAAATAAGGGCTTGAAAATGTTACCTTGTCCTTAACTTAAAAAAAACCTACAAATTTCAGGTCATGCTACCTTCCTTCTGTAGAGTTAGGACGACTTGCTTCTGCTCAACACAGAGGAAAGAAAGAATATCTGGTTTAGGATTAAGTGTAGCATTTCAAAGAGTTGTTACCTCTAGGCAACCCTTGTATCCTGCAGACCTTACATGTTGGTATGGCACTGTGCAGTTTTCACAGCTTCAAAAAAAATCACACAAGATAAACAATTTTGCAATAGTTCACAATTATTTGTGCAGTTTTCAGGTTAGTTTTGGAGTCAAGATACTACTGAGACATTGTAAAGACATATGAAATTCAAATTACTAAAGATGCAATGCAACAGCATGAAGAAATAACAGCTGCAGTGAGAAAAGTCTGTTGTAGCTCACTGGCAGACAGAGTTTCATAATGCATACCCCACACAGAGGGGCAGAGAGCAACCATACAGTTATATCAGGTCAAGGGCAGCCACCTTACACAGAAGCCTGGGCATAGTCCAAAAGCATGCCCATTTACACAGTACACTTGAGCACACACAGAAACCAAGAACACAACTTTCTTGGCTGTAGATTGGTGCCTAGTTGCAGCGTAACCAAAAATAATGTGAGGGGAATGTATTCAGGCAAGCAAGAAGGGGACTCTGAGAAGGTCACAGAGAGCTATGTCACTGCACGCAGGAGCTCTGCACTGCTAAAGCTCAAAAAGTTTCTACAAACCTTTGAGAAGAAGATAACAAAGCAGAACTGTTAGAGAGGAAATTGTAAGTTTCAGTAGAAGTATGCATCTCAATAACATAGCTTACATGTAATAAAAACCTTAGCACTTATAATTTTTTCATAATCTGTGCTCAGGCCTGAGCTGTGGCTGCAGATCTCCCTCACAGTTAACAGGGGAAAAAGATTTCTAGCTAGTTCCCTAAAAAACGAAAAAAAAATTAATAGTTTTACACTGTTACACACACTTACACTAGATCTTGCCTCAGATAGCAGGCATTTTATGCAACTTAATTAAGAGAGAAACCACTAATTAGCCAGCCAGGCCCCAAACAAAGGTAGTCTAAATGCTAGGATTAGGGCTGAGTCATCTGGTTTCTCCTGTCTCCATACCCTCCAGGTGAAGACAGGTTTTCTGAGCCCCAGGCAGGTTTTTGTACAAGAATGGATTTTTTATGTATTCTAGTACTCGTATCTGTATATTTTGTCTTTTTTTTTTTTTTTCCCCTCAATGCTAGTGCACTTACTGCAAGCAGCAGACTGGACAGTCACATTCACATCCTGGATAAACTTACTTCAATGAAGTAAGCATAAAGTTGCTTTTGGTTTTGACACCTGTCACCTTTTCTCCAAGTAACACAGGTTCCCTTTAAGGCTTTTACATATATGAAAGCAGTCTGTTAATCTGCAGCCATATAATTTCACCCTTCCTGTCAAACAGCCATGGCTCAACTAGAACAGGTCCCTCCATGAGAAGTACACTGGCAAAACCCATCCAAACATCTTCAGAATCTAAAGAAATCATGCAAACTAACAAGAGCGAAGACCATCCTAAATATACACAAACAGAATAAAAATGCACCATCTGTTTCAAGTTATAACTACCACTTGCTATAGTTAAACTGCTGTGTTATGTTTGAAAGCGCGTCCAAACGTTTGGACATGTGTCTGTCACCTCTGACTGCACTTATGTCAATCACTGTCAAACCGCACGTTCACAGGCTGTGCAGCCAAGGACACGAGCAGTGACATCCTCCGAGTGAGTGACATGTGCTGCCACTCTGTCAGCAGACAATGGCTGAGAAGCCCAGTGACAGGCAGGAGCAGAGGTTAGTGTCACCCAAGATGAACTGTGCAAAACCCTGTTTGATATACACTGTACAACTCGACCCCTCTCCACTCAATGAGCCTTCCCCCTCACTTCAGGCTGGCCCAACCTCTAAGGCCCCAAGCATGCACTATTCTTGCTTTATTCATTTTTATTCAGGAGGGGTGCCACAACATGGGTTTCAGAAGTTCAGTTTATACTAAATTGTGTCCACATCCTAGCATCTTCTTGGATTCTAATGAACACAACTAGGTGATAGGAAAGGCCAGTGTGTCTAGGAGCAGATTCTAAAATATTTTGTCTCCTTCCCATACATTACCAAATGCCTTTCTATTACTCCAAACTGTTTATTCCCTTTCTCTATTCTTGTAGTTCCAAACTCTAACCCTAATTACCTTCTATTACTTCTTTCAGTCCCTCCTTCCAGCAGAAAGTTGTATGAGTTTAATACCTTCTTTTTGAAAATAAGCCAAGCTCATTCTCTACTTGTGTAAGTACTTTATTATTAACTACATGGATACTCAGGAAAAATTCTTATTAGAGGGATAATGAAAAATATCCAGCTCCTTTATGTAACACCCCTTAAGGTTTTAATTCTGAAGCAATCAAATCTTAAGCAAATATTCTGTTGCTTCTTGTTTGAGGCAGGCTTAGGGAAAGAGAACAAACAGGCCTTTTTTCTGCATTACATACCTCGGATAATGTAGTTTCTCAAAGAACTTCCTATGACTCCAAAAAACCCAAATACTACAACTGAAGCCATAATTGCATTTAAATATAACAAGTTCCCTCTCCCAAGAAGACACGAAGCTTTTGTAAGGAAACAGACTTTTTGAGAGCCACTTGGAAAGAGAACCGAAGTATTTTTCTCTGTGCTTTACTCCAAGGAAGTAAGACGGAAAACTAACAAGTTACTATAAGCAAACAGTTCTATATCACTCTACTTTGGAAGATTTCAGAAAATTGTGGTAAAAATGCCTTGTAAATTGCAAGTGACACCACCTCTCAGTTCTGTAAAATCAATGAGTAGTGTAATACCTCTTACAGAACAACATCTGTGACTAATCCAGGCAGTACTAATTAAGTGATCTTTGACCTACTAAGGCATGTTGACATAACACATACAGCTTAATTATTCATACATTACTACTTGATACGAGGTGTACTGGACCTTGCTCCTATCGTTTGACAGCAGAAAAGTAGGTAAAAGTAGCTACCTCCCCTTCCATCATGCCTGTAACTGGTTATTCTACATAAAAACAGACACATACTACATGAAGAGCCTGTCACATAGCTTTCTTGTCACACATTCAAACACATTTGATTTGCGAAAAGATTTTCCCTCTTTTTTCCAATTTGTATGTTATTTTACTTTTCGACTTCAACCAGCAGCAGACCTATTGCTGACATTCCAGCAAAACTTAAAAAAGCACATAAAATCAAACAGGAAAATGACAGTTACTCCAGAAACACATGAAATAATAGGAAAACATGAAATGTTATTTTGAACATAAAGTATGTATAAGTAAGTGTGTATTCTGAAACTATGTGAGGAAGGAAGAATTTTTGCAGGTAAAGTTTACAGTTGCACTAGAACACTTCAATGATTCACTTGAATGTTAAGCCCAGTGTTTTGCTGTTTATATTCAGGTCTGCAACATTTACCTTTGCCCTTACAAAGCTCAAAACTAGAATTTCACCTTCCAGAATTCAAGCTGAAATTCACCTCACACTAACATGACACAACATTTTCAGGCATTATACACCAAGGTTAACAAAGCAATTCACACATACAAAACTAAATCACCTCACGTATTTTAGTCAGTTAACCTTAAGCAGCAGATATGCTACCAGTCCTCTTCCAGACTATCTAGATTGGCAAGTGAAATTCTTCTCCCTAGGAATAAGCACAAAAATTTAGGACAGCCATGCCCTCCCAACTTCTTCCTCTTCCCAGAGACAGCGATATACAACACAGAAGTTAAAGGATACACTAGGCCCTGCAGATTTCAAAGGCTGTGCACTTGTTACTATATGTCAGCATCATATACCAGCACAAGAATGCTGAAAATGTAAAGATTTGGCACGATGACAATCCTTTTCAAAAGTATGCTGTAATTTACATTAGCAACAAAGCATGAAGAAATGAATGATACATGAACGAATGAGACTAAAGGAGGATGAGGCAATGGTAATAACCAGATGCTTTTGTCTAGGCTGGTGATATAGGCAATGTAGCTTACCTACTGCCTAGTCTTGATAGGTAGCATTCTGTAAGGCTCCTGGCAAGGTTTGCCTCACAGGGAAACATGGAGAAAAGAACGAAGACCAGTGGGCAAAAACCATCCTCAAAATAGCATTCAAGCAGCTGCACAGCTATTATTGAAACAACCGAATGTTGGATGTTAGAGTTTGGAATCCATGGCCACAATACAGTACCAGTAGTAAATAAGACCTAAGTTGTGGAGGAACTCAAAAGTGTAAAGCAACACATACACAAAAGAGAAAAATAAGGTTTGCAAGCATGGTACTTACTTTAGGAACTGTATTTCTAACAAATTCAAGAATGCAAAATGACTAGAGAGAATATTACAGAAGTAAAGGACAAGGTATCGGAAAGACTGCGGTACAGAGAGAGGAAAAGGGACACATCAGGTCAGGCTCTCACAAGCCCATTCATCTGCTGAATCAGCTGGAATGTAATTTATAAGTTATCTCCCCTTTCCAATTCTCACTAATCTTGTAATAATGTTTGGTCCATCTAATACATATAAACACCTCAGATTTTTAACACTGTACCTAGCAAAATCCAAAATCCACACAGGAAAGATCCACATTCCAAATAGTCTTCAGCATTAAGGCTAACACTTACTTTCTGTATGCCGACTCTCAAGCTAATGCATGCCTTGCCATTGTCAAGTCCTGCAGACCAACATCAGAAGGCGTGAAAGCAAAATAAGTTTAATGGGGACACACAGTAGTATCTACTTCAGGTATAGGGAGATTACTCTGGACAAGTTCTAGCCTGCTTCTATCAAATGAATGCTACCAACACTGGGAATGTACTAAATGCACTTCAAAACTACATTGGGCCTGCATCTATGTTTGAAGATGTGCTCCAATCTGAATGTAACCTGCTTTGTGTGCTCCAAGATGATTCCTCAATGAAGGCAGAGCAAGGTAAGTGTGGACAATCGAGATCCACATTAAAAGAATAATCTTGGTCTGCCTTAACACATAGGTGCTCCTAGAACATCTGCATGGCCCAGTATTTCTTACAAATACCACTAAAGTAGGTGTGAAAAATCTGAGCTCATCACTTTTGTGCCCTTCCATACAGCTTTTCTGCTTTTTAAAAGTGGTATTTAACTAAACTAGGCACAGATACTTGGAAAAAATCATCCCTCCCTATGAATTTGATAGAAGAGTAACCCTCAGCCATAGCTCAGGATCTTGCTTTAATTCTCATGCAATAAACAATGTGAGGTAGCAAATTCATGACTTTTCAGCAGCATATCCATGTCTGCCACGTTGTGTGACAGTTACCTAACTTCATGAAACTCTTACAGATATCATGTATGAAAGGAATTAGGTAAAATAAAACTGGATCGTTGCTTAATCTCAGGTACGTTATTACTTAAGTCTGTTGAGTAAGTCCATTTCAGTATAATTTTGTAGTGCCTACAAAATACTCAACTGTAATATCTCGACATACCAGGTCTTCCGCATATAGTCAACAACCTACAATCACAAATACAGTAAAACTGTGAAAGAAAGGACTGAGTCTGCAATATATTCTTCATATGCCACAGATGTGGTAGATTGTGGTACACCACAGATTGTGGTACCAGTGTTTTGTAAGGTTTTAACAAATACGCCCCGAGCACCTTACACCTGTAAGGCAACCTCACAGGGGACATCACCAGATTTGGCCGCTTTGAAATTGTTGTCCGTGTATCTTATTGTCACACGGCAGCATTCAAACAACACCTGAGTCTATTAACTGCCTGCAGGCACAGTCATCCCTAGAAGTCAACTGTTAATACTTGTTCGCAGTCAGGAAAATAAAAAAAAAGCCAATATAACTTGGGTAACAAGGCGGCGGTGGTTGGATTCTCGCAAGAGGGGCACCGACCCCACGCCGGGGAAGGCGGAGGGGGAAGCAGCCTGCCCCCAGCGCCCAGGAGCCGCGTCCCGGGCAGAGGGCGGCGGCGGTGGCAGCGCCCTGTGTGTGGCACAGGGACGCGGCTGCCCCTCCGCCGGGCCCAGGGCCGTGAGGGCGAGCGCAGCTCCCGCTGCTCCGGCCTCCCGGCGCCGGCCCCGCGGCTCGCCGGCCCCTCCCGCCCCGCGGCCCGGCCCGGCCC
>VWZT01001704.1:455624-481354 GCA_013397055.1 Pachycephala philippinensis
GCGCTCCGGTCATCCCCTCTCCCGGGGCTCTTTGGTAGGGGTGCGGTGTGATTCCTGAGTGTGTGCTAGGAATGGCTTGTAAATGTGGTAACAAGACGAAATAATAATAAAATTTAAGAAATGAATAAATTGTAAAACATTTTAAAATTTCAGAGAAACTTTTGTGTAGGTTTTGCCACTCTGTCTTGTTTTGTTTTGTTTTGTTTTTTTGTTACTGCCATGAGAGGAACTGCCAAGATTGGCTGGCAGACAGAGGAATGAGTTGTCACCCGTGTAAGTACAGGAAAATAATCCCTGTAAAGGGTAGAGCCACACCAGGTACAGCAGGAGATACCAGCCAGCCTTGTCTCACAAAAACCAGTTATACTCGCACAGGTGCTTTTTCCAGCAGAGTTAATAACAGATTGGCATGTCGAGCTATACCAGCAAAAACACCCATGCCAGCATAACTGTATTTATACTGGATCTTCCCCTGTGGTCACATCTGTCAGAAAGATGCCTGATAATGTATATGAAGTGTCTGTACTTTCTGTAGGAACTGGTCGGTCATATACTGAAATCCTGTATTGGTGCCATGGTTAACACTGAAATGACAAAACAACTTCTCTGATCAAATTTAAATGCAGATCAAAATGCAGGTGGAATCAGTGTATCTATTTTTAGTCTTGAAAAATGTTTTCATACGAGCTTTTAAAAACATTTGAATTCCTGTGAATGCTGTGCTTTTTTTACTGTAGCACAAGAGTGTGTGCATAGTTCAGTCCATTTATCAGCTGTTCCTATTTCTTCCAAGTATGTCTGCCTGGAATAGCAGGTCTGAAGCTGCAGTGTGAGAGGTAATCCCCGGTTCTTCATTCCGAATCACCACATACACTCTTCTTTCTTGCTCCCTTTCCCTATCCTTGGTATCATCAGGCATTTTAAAGCAAGTTTATGTCTTGGTGTAAAAGCTGGAGCCTCAAACTCTCAAATTGTTAGCATTTTCTAGAGCATTAGAGTCAGGACTGTTGAAGCTAGTTCTCTGCTACTTGTTCTGTGACCTTAGACAAATCAATAATCTCCCTGCTTTAAAATATTGAGCTGTACATTGGTGGTTTTGGCATGGGTGGGAGGAATTGTAAACTATTTGAAGTGTTTCAGATCCTCAGGAAAATACATATCAGAATCACACAGCATTAATAAATTCATTTTGTTTTATAAGATGAATGTTTGTGAAAATATCTTGGTTTTTAAAATCTTAGATACTTTGAGAGTAGGTGAGTAGGACAACCTAAAAAAGAGGTACTTTTGTTATCAAAATAAACTTCTTATATTAAAATCATTGCAAAAACAAAAATTTCTGCAAATTTTCAAGTTTATGAATCTTTGTAGTACAGTTTTGCTGAAACTTTTAATCTCAATATCAGCACAGAGATCAAGAGTGTTATGATACTGCACACTTTTCTTTACAAGTCCTCTTCCCTCTTTAAGCTTAGGTTGGTTGTACCCTTCCACAGAAGTTGCTATCTAGTGCAGCCTAACTTTGTTCCCATGAACTGTCCATCAGTTTGGGCCGTGCTGACCTTTGTTGTTTGCATGTCTGCATGACTTGTGTTCTGCTGTTTGTCTGCCCAGTGTCCTTATGCCACTTTCTGACACTAGCCAATACCATGACCTAGTACATATCTTATTTCTCTTCTAAATTTTCCTTGAGTAATTTCACACAAGCCTTTTATCTTCTGAGAAACTTCTCTCATGCATCCAGTCCTCCACTTTATCTTCTACTGCCTCCTGAAAGTTGCTGTTTTTTCAGAATAACTTTGTGAGCATGATTGATAAATGGGCACTTAGTTCAAAACATGAGATTTTTATTAATCCATTATTTCATCAGTTTCCAATAGCACTCATGGCTAAGCATATCCTTGATAGAATCACCCACATTGATAAAATGCTTTTGTGACAAAAGCTCCTTTTTTTCTCTTCAGTTTGAGATCTGCTGCATTTCGATACTTTATACATAGAGGCTGTATTGCTTTCTTGGTATTCTTGGTACAAGTCAACTGTGAGGGTTTTCCAAGGTAACAAATAAGAGCAACATTAATTCAAATGTGTCAAATGTAAAAGCTAGAGGTGGAAAGGTAGCTTGGAAGAAACAAAGAGTAGCAGTTCTGTTACCTGTATTAATAGCACGTGTGTAGGTTCTCTGATAAAGCAAGGTCGAATTAACAACAATCCTTTTAATACAGTCCATGGTATGGTTCCAACTTCTTCCTAGGTGAACAGGAACATCCATAGCAAACAAGCAATTTAAATGAGAAAGTGCACTCTGGAAGACTGAAGCCTGTGGGAAGAAAAATGCATGTTTACTATTACAGCCCTAAACCCCTATAATGGACATCAGGAGACCTCATAACAGCAAGAGTGAGGCTGGGCTCCTGTGTCTGAAGTGTTAAGCAATGGTATCTGCCTAAGAAGTTCTTCCATTTCCCAATTTAAAAAACAAGCCTAATAATAATAAGCAGTAACAAAATTGCTAAACAGCTCAGATTTTCAGTTCATGTCGTCAGCCACTCTTGATTTTAGACACTTGAGTTTTAAGGAGTCAAAGTCAGAAATATAAGAAATTGTTACGGAGCGAATATTTGTCCCACTAATAGTTGTGTGAATACGTTTTTTTTTAATGGAGCCTAGGTTAACAAATAAGAAGATGCTCCTATTTGGTGTCTACCAGAACAGGAAGAACCTGTATTATTTGCTGTTGGCACTTGGCATACAACACCCAGCTATATTCTGAGAACAACTTGTCATCTAATAATTAAATGAAAAATCATGCTGTTTACTGTAGGTCCAATGTAACTTATATAAATATCATGGAGTGCAATTTAAAAATGTTGTGAAAGGTGGCAGAAGAATGAGATTAATTTATGTAAGTTGAGGTAAGCTGTAAGAAGCAAACTGTAACATGCATGTTAGTTAAGTTTGAAGGTGATTTGTGGAATGCTGGACTCCATTCTGCAGACTTAACTTTGCTTAATTTTTAAGTCTATATAAATTCAGTAGATTGTTCATTTGTTTAATTTTAAGTAAAGTACTATGGTATTGAAAACTAAATAACCAGTGGAGCAAGAAGGAAAGTTCCAGAGATTGATGTGGTATCTTTTGTGAAATCTGTGTTATCTCCTAGATATATCTCTTAGTTGTAGAATCTGGCATGGTTTGCAGGGAAATTAATGAACTGATCTGTTAATGAAGTCATCAGCATTAAGTGATAAGGTGTTGTCCTTCTGCTGAAGTGCTACATCAGAGTATTAAGTTTGTTGCTTGATTTTTCACAGAAGGAAGTTCTATGTCTGAAGTTGAGCTACATTATATCATGTATCATTTCACATATGTGCAAATATGTGTATATGAATAATGATACAGATTATTCTCAATTACCTTATTAAGCCTTATTAATACAACTTATGTCTGCCAAATGGTATCATTAGATGTTTAGTCACTTCATAGAAGTTCAAACTCCAGTGTAGGTGAAGTAGTGTAGATCTGGTATCAACCACTCGAAACCCGTAAGCCTCCACCTCCATATGCTGATTATAATGCAGGTTTGATCTTCCGAGTGGGGCCTACAGAGTGAAATTGAAATGGACATAAACTTTCTTTGATCTACTGAGCAAGCTTCCATTTCTTTCTACCTCCTGTTTTCTTGTTCTTGGCCTTTTCTTACCCACTTCCTGCATGCCCCTCAGATGATTGGGGTGTTACAGGAACTTTAGGAGAAGGTAGTCTTTCTGAGCAGTAAGCAAATTTGGGAGTAGCATGGGCAGAAGAAGATAAGGGGTGTATAGAAAAGAAATCCTTAGATGTACAGAGCATTGGCTTTTAAATATATTGATGCTTGCAGACTTTCTGTGCCATTACTGCTTCACTTTCCCACTGATAGGAGTACTTTTCCTAATCTTTATTAACTGACACCATAACCCACACACAAGTCTACTTTGTGCAATTCCTTGATTTCTGTCTGTATTTTTGCCTTATATACATGGGTTTTTTGGTGTGAATGTGATCTAGCCTCTGTACAGGCAACTCTTGCCTCTACTTAATACCTCCTGCCTTTCCAATATGCAAGACAACAGACTACTTTTTATAAGCAGAGCTCATACATTTATAAATCTGGGTGAAAATGTGAAAGTACACAGGAATTACTGCTATTATACCAGACTCAGAAATTGTCTGGTCTTTTCTCTGTATGTGGACAGTATCAGGTACTCTTAGAGACAGTATAGACGCCACATATCTGCTTTCTTAGTGGATTTTACTCTAATTTCAAACACTTACACACTGATTTCATTCTAAAGTATGGTGTTTGACACCCATTCTAATTCTTCTTATCAGTAAGCATAATCACTCATATTCTGCTGGTCCAGAAAACACACTGAAATTTAAGGTGAGAGAAAGCACCTGATTTGTACTCAGAACTCAGTTTTATTTTCCTTACTGTTTTTATTTGCTTTTGTTGTTAATTGGCTTCTGACTTTGACATTTACAGAAAGATGTCTCAACTGAGCTGTTCGCATTGATGCTTAGAATGCTGATATTCCTTTTGTTCGTCAGTTTAATTGGACAATCTGTGTAAAATACAGAATTAGATTTTCCTCCGAAATACAGTACTCTGCATTTATGAAAAGTCAGTTTCAGTTATGATTTTGAGCTGCACTTGCCTACCTTGTTAGGACTAGGTGAGTGGGTAGGAAAATGGTAACTGAAACTAGATGTTCCCGTTTAGCTTGTTCTGAAGTGGATCAGAGTTCAGTTTGATCTTGATAGCTTTTGGTGCAAGCCAAGGTATTTCACTGCTCAATATTTATTTCTAGCTTATCTCAAATACTGTATTGTTTTATGTTTTATTAGATACATAATAAGTAGAAGGCCAGAAGTCATTGATGTTAACTTCCTATCATACCTCGAATAATGCTTGGTTAAAAAAATGTTCCGTTTTTCATCAAGAAGTGAGAAAACAGAAAAAAAATTGTAAGGAACATTTTATGGAAAAGGCATTCATGAACAGTATCATGGACCTTTGCAAAGTCAGCCTGTCAAGTTTGATACCTGAATTCAGTAATTTAAAGAAAGGCATTTAAAATACATTTACAACTAATATCTGTTTCCTAGGTAGAGCTCTAATTCTTTTATTGAGATTGCCTCATAATTCCCTTATAAATAGTGCTTCTCAGCTGGTTATATCTTTGTTGATTAATGTATTTGCTGATTTATAATGATGCAAACTGAAAGTTTGCATGAATTTTCTGTCTCAGCTTAAATATCAATTTATTTAATACAAGATGTCACGCCAATGTGGTCCAATTATTTCCCAGAAGGAAGCAATGGGAAAATAATTTTTTCAATATATTAAGAGAATGTAACAAGCTTTTAGATCATTGTATTTTATCACCATGGTTTGCAACAGAATTGAATTTGGCAGAGACTAACTTATATGAAAGACATAACTTTTGGAAAGCTGTGCCATCATCACTGTTTATGTCGTGGTTCCTTCTTATTTCAGGTGATGGAGCTTAAATTGGTAAAATTCTTCAAAAAGGGAATCATATCCCTCCCTTGTATTTGGTCATAAGGTATCAGACATTAAGTTTAAACCATAAGAACTTCATCAGGCCCATCTTTCTGTTTTCCAGGAGTTATGACCACCAATACATATAATGATGACGTGTTCTTTGAACAAATATAATTTGGTTTTAACATTGGTAATGTAGAAAGGATGCTAATATAACAGAACAAGGATTTTAATACATTCTATGTGCAAATCTATTGGCTTAGTATCAGTAGTGAGTGTCCAGTTTTACACTCCACAGAACTCTCCTCCCTATTGGCATATTCCTGGAAACTTGTCTCCTGCTTCCTCTCATTACAGGAACTTTCAAACTATTTAGCATTAAGTGTATGTTACACATTAAAGTTCTGTCCTTGGCAAACGCAGTATTTCTTAATCATTGTTTTGTATCAATATAGTTCAGATCTTTTTTTGAGAATTAAAGTAGAATTAGAATTTCTCCTCTGTATGCAATACTTTGCATTTAGTAACACTCAATTACCATTTTGCTACACACTCACCAGCTGAAGAAAGGTAGATGATGTCGATGTAGCAATGTTGTAACTTGAAATGGATTTCTAAACCTGAAGTCTTGTCCCCACCCATTGTTTCACAAGGTGGTGATTATTATAGCAGCCCTTTTGACTAACCATCTCAGAGACATTGAACGTTGTAGGAGCCTAATGGTCTGCTCTTACACGCCAATAACAGGTCACATACGATATTCATGTAGCATTATTGAGTTTTTCATTTGTTCCTTCACACTGACAAATTAATGGCTTTTCAGAAATAGATCTGTATGCCTGCTGTAACAATTCTTGGCTTTAGGCTACCAGCAGGGCTGGAGATGCCATCATTTGTTATGTTCATGTCCCTCACAGCTCCTGCAGCTAAGCAAACTGCTCCACACTCTAACAGGTGCAGCATCTGTTTCCTCTCAGATCATATTGCCCAGCCTTACAGGTCACGTTAACCAAGTCTCTGCAACCTTTCTCCATACAGAATGAGCAGTCTGTTGTTGATCAAGCACTGTGCAGGCTCCAAGGCTTGTTCTGCAATGGGTGTTTTATGGCAAAATGCAGCTTGAAACGGTGACTGAACATAGGTAACTGTTTCTGACTTTCAGAATTATCTTACTGATCTGAACACAAGCAGATAAAACCACATTAGGAATGAAAGGAATGCGTTAGGATGAGGCAAGACTGAGTGTGGAAGACAATGAAATGGCTTGACAAGAAATCAGTGAAGAAGGGGTACAGAAAATGGAGTGGCTTAGCAAGATGATATTTAGGAAAGGAATCTGAGCCATGTTGGGTTGGCAGTGGAAGGAGGATCTAGAGACCAGTTGAACAAGGAGATTACATGGGTTGGACAGTGATTCTGGTATTGGGAGGGAATTAAACGATTAGACAAGAAAAGCAGAGTGGATATGTTTTGCAAAACAAGAGGGTGACATTTAGAGCTAATTGGCTGGAGAAGAAAAAGGCTGAAAGAAGGCAACTTAAATCTAATGAGGTGTGAGATGGAGCGGGCTGGACCAGAAGCCTGTGGTACCTGAGCTACCAATTTTTGGTAGAGGAGATGGGAGAAACGTGGTAGAATTGTTTGGCAGGGAGTTCAAGTTCAGTTCTTAGAATCATAGAACCATTTAGGTTGGAAAGGACCTGTAAGATCAAGTCCGATCATTAACCCAGCACTGCCAAGTCCGCCACTAAACCTTGTCCCTAGGTGCCACATTTTATAATATTTTATACATTGTGTGTGTATATACATATATATACGCATATATATTTTATAATCTTTTATATACCTGCAGAAATGGTAACCACTTCTCTGGGCAGCCTGTTCCGATGCTTGACAGCCCTTTCAGTTAAGAAGTTTTTTATACTAGCCAATCTAAACCTCACCTGGTGAAATGTGAGGCCATTTCCTCTCATCATATCACTTGTTATTTGGGAGGAGAGACCAACATGCACCTTGCTACAACCTCCTTTCAGGCAGTTGTAGAGAGTAATAAGGTCTCTACTCAGCCTTCTTTTTTCCAGACTAAACAACCCTGGTTCCCTTCTTGCATGAACCTCTGCTGGATTCTGATGGGATAGGTAAGAAGGCTGTTCCCTACAGGCCTGCTCTGTCACATATTACAGAAATTTTGAGACACAGCATATGAGGCAGGAGATGATGAAACAATGACAGTTCTATGGCTAAGGCAGATAAACACTAATAAGATGATCTGAATTACTACTGTATTTCTGTCACAGAATCGTTGTAAGATGCTGACCCAGTGCAAGTTATCTAACACATTCAAAATTGGCCTGTAATTACATTTTTCCCTGTTTTCAGAATGTTTATCATGAAGTGTACCAGAAAGGTATTTGCAGAAGCATGTGCTACTAAGAAGCAGAAGTATTTGCAGAAGTGCTATGCTGCTAAGTGGTTGTAGCTGGTGGAGGTTTACTTTAAACATAGTGTTTTTAAATATGATTAGCATTGTAATCTATTTTTAGATTTTGCATCATATTTTGATGGTATTCATTAGGTCTGTTGCTAGACACTGATTACAAATGAATTCAGTATTACAAATGAATATTAAATAGCTGTCTACTCACTGAATGAGGCAGCGATACTGTGATAAAATTAATATGAAGCCATATAAATAAAGGTTGCATCCTGATACTTAATTCAAGTTCCTTGGGCAATTTTAGACCACTTTTGGGGCAAACTTATTCTGGACTCTTCCAGAAGACACACATGCAGAATCCATCTGCTTTACTTAGCAACATTTTCTGCGAAAGGGTGTTTTACTAGTGCAAGCACTGGCTTCCAGCAGCTACCATAACTGAGATGTTGGTTTAGGTCCATAATCTTTGAATGCAAAAAATCTTCCAAAAGGTTGGATCTAGTTGCCTTCTTCCTCTCTCAAAGCATCACAGTAAGAAAATGCGCTGGTAACAGAGTAGGAAACAACAAAGAAATGTGTGAGTTGTGAATAGCTGATGCTGGTATAGTGATAAGAAATAGAGAATGCAGTGGAACTGTACAGAAGGTACAGAAGTGGTGGACCTTTAGATTTCGTTGAGGAAATCAAGAGATACTTTAGTTCTCAGTGTCGATTAAAGGTCATAGACTCATAAAAAAAAATGACTGGAGGATACGTTTGGGTTCATCCCAATGATCTTAGCAAAGATGGTATAGAATGAGAGGAACGAAGAAGGCCAGGGAAACAAGGTTATTAGCACAGAGAACCTCTTGGTTGCATGGAACAAGCAGGAAGAGACACTTTCCTATTATACTGTAGAATAGGTAACAAAAGGTATAATTTAAGGAGTAAAATTCAGAAATGTGAAAAAGTGGGCTTTTGTTAAATAAGAATAGGATCAATAACAGTAGAGGAAGAGGCAAAGAACAGACCCCTGAAGAATCTTAAGAATATAGTGAAGTTTTAAAGAAATATGAAGCTCCTCTTCATATGTAGAAAGAAGCTGCTGGTGTTCTATTTTTTTTGTTTTTAAAGAAAGGCTGTTACTACTACATGTTATTACTAACACTAGTACTTACTAATATTACATATTGCTACAATGATATGCTAATAATAATTTTTGCTACTAATGTATTAATATTATGTCTTACTGCTTACAGGACTTTTTAGTCTAACTCATGTCCACTGGAATTTAAAACTTTGAACTGAATTTATTGGGGGGATCTGATGGATATAACTGTACAAATGTGATACCCATCAGGATAATTGCCTTAATGCTATACAGGCCAGAGTTTTACAAATTTTAGAAAAAAATGGTGGAAGTTTCTACAGGTATATAAATATATGTATGTGTGCATGTGTAGATATATATCTATAAATACAGAGATTCACAGAAAAACTTTTTCCTTTTCTGGCACAAAAAGAAAAAAAATTACTTTCATAGGAAAACATAAATAGTTTTATCTCATTCTAGCAGAAGGAAGAAAAATATTCCTCTTCAGCCTTAAGGGATTAAGTTGCATGTCTCTAAACAACGTGAGAAAATTCTCTGTTCCTTCCTACGTAGAGCTACACCCTAAGCCACAGCTGAAAGCTCATCCTCTCTGCCTGCCAGCTAAGGCACAGTTTATAAGGTAGAGCAGGATTCTTTGCTCCAGCTCAGCAAGACTGAACCCACACAGTCCATCTTAATGCAGAGCATATAAATAGAAGATACACAGTTTAAATATTAAGTAAATAATCATCCAAATTACATCATTCCAAGTCAAAACTCAGCTTCCAATTGCCCTGTTATCTGAGAGAGTTTTTGCCACAAGTAAAGACATGTTTCCTTGTTATTATCACAGCTTAGTTAATGTACTGAATGTTCACACGCTAGTTTATTTCACACTGACTTGGTGGGAAGAGCATAAACAGGCAGCAGAAGTAACCAAATACTCTACAGACGAAACCCCTAATAGTTGTGTATAACTAAACAAAAAGAAATATAAACTTATAATCCTCCTAATTATTTTCCTAAACGTAGTCGTGCCAAATATTTGACCTTCAGAAACACCTGTGCCCTAATTTTTAAGCTTGTTATATATTTCCTTTTGTAATCTGGAATTGTAAGTCATAGGGCTTGACTCACATGACTACCAGGGTAAATGAGAAGCAGAGCAGTTGTGTTGTCTGGACTGTATTGTTGAAATACCTTCCAGCCCAAGAAGCCCTGCAGTCTGGCAGGAAAGGAGGGTGAATAAAATTGCTAAAAGCAGGCAAGAGATCAAGACATGCAAGTACTGAGTGGCTCTTACAGGCACATTTTGCAAAGTTTACTTCAAGCATCACTGAAATTGCTGTTTCTCAAGTGGGTGCTCAACAGGCTCATCTTCTGTGCCATCTCACTGCTTCAAGGAATTCTTCCAGTTACAGGGGGACCTTCACATTTTAAGAAACACATGTCTCTACTTTTTCCTAGATCTTCTCAGTAAGAAAAACTGAAGCTTGTGTTCATAATGGAAATAAGACTTGTGTAGCAATGTAGCACAACCATAGCCTGTGCTCTCTCTGCTCTGGGAAGAGAATATCTGTGAGGAAAAGATCACATGCCTGAGTTATGTAGGACCTTAGGGAAGGCAGAGCACTGACTCCTACACTGGGTGAAGGAGGCAAGCAAAGTAGTAATTGAATCTCGGAAGAGAAGGTTAAAATGAGCAACGAAATTCTGGAGAAGGAGGAAAGAGAACAGGGGAGAGTTCTACAAATGTAATTTGAAGTAATAATAGTTTTTCCTTGGAAGTTCTAGAAGTGGGTATTGGAACCTCCCATTCACAGTAGCAAGTCTTAGACTGCAAGTTTATTTGATTCAGTTGTGGTCACATAAGCAGTACCTCACTGATTCAAAAAAATTTAACTCCTCTTCCAAAATTCTGCATAATGATCCAAACTAACCTTAAGGTTCTCCAAAAATTCTAGATTAATCATCGGCCTTTTGAACACAAAATGCAATGTCAAAGTGAACATTGTGCCAATATTTTGAGGATATTTTAACCTGTGCTCTTTGAATTTGCTGCATTTCAGTAAAATAACAAGTTGCAAGTGAGCTATTAGAAAAGTGTAGCAAATGTTAGAATAAGGATTATAGTGCTCTAAGGTTTGCTTTAAAGCTACATAGTTTTTATTCTTCAGAAGTATTATGTTATAGTTTGTCTTGTAGAATTTAATTCCATTTCATGCCTCAATTTCTTGGAATCAACCATTTTTTTCCTGCTTTATATTAATGATATCTGCTTTTTTTTTTTTTTTTTGTCAATAAAGCGCTGTTAACATTTGTGTCAGGTCATTAATGACTATATTGGATTCACCATTAAAAATCATTCAATACCTTACCACTTTTACCTGGTTCTTTGCCTGTACTATAATCCTTATAAAAAATACCAACTTTCCCAACTTAATTAATAAATTTCTGAGTAAAGCATATAATGTGCTTTATTAATGTTCACTTCAGTCACATTGTGTGACGCATTGTGTTTTCCTAGAAAATCACATTATTTTTGAGGAAAGCCCAGCTAATCAAATATAATCTTGCCTACTCTGATTATTCAACACTTCACTATATGCTTTAAAATATTGCAGACAACTCAATTCAAATTCAGGGAGTTTTCAGAAGTGAATAATTTCTGTCCTCTCCCTCCTTTTTACAGTGAGATACTGTATTGCCTGTTCCCAAGTTATATACTGTCGCCGTCGGTGGTGTCAAGAGGCAATTATGGACTCAGACACGCGAGTGGTCAGCAGAAAGGAATGGATTGATTGAATTATTTATTTAGTAAAGGACGGGTTTTTATGTGTTTAGTTCTTTTAGTGTTTTTCTAAAAGGTAAGAGGTATTGGACCTCTAACTAACTACCTATCAGGGTGATTGGTCAATTCACACATCATTCATTTCTCTAGTCAGTATCACAACAATTCTAATTATAAACGCAGGTGCAAGATTAGCAAAGTCTGTTTACAGAAAACCTTATCATGTTTTGCATAGTTTCGCATGAGAAAGAACAGAGCTCTCACAAACTGCTGCTGAGAGCTGAAATCTTCTCTGCTAAGACTTTTTAGCATCCATAATATACTACCCTGACTTTGTTGGAAATATTTCCCACCAAACCGATCCCAGTACTATTCTAGTTTGTTTCAGAGTTTTGGAATCAATATTTTCAGTATTTCTTCTTTGAATACCTATCTCCCAATTCTATATTTTTTTTGTTTATATCATACTAGCCGTAGGTTGAGGAGTATATTTGGATCGATTTTAGAATAGTAGGGAAAACTCTCCTTCAAACTGATGCCTAAAGAGGCCAACCTAGAAACAGAGACTAGACAAGAATAAAGGAAAAAAGGTGGATATTTATTAGAAAGGCCTTCAGAGGTACACCCTGGGCAGGCCAAAGGCTACACCCAAGATGGACCCCGAGTCACGAGTTCTTCACACTTTTATAGCTTTGGTCCGTTTGCATATCAACTCAATTTCACCAATTAAACTTTAGCTAATGATGGAATTTCCCCTCAGCTTGCCCCCCTTCTCAAGATGCTGGGTTACACATTTTGGGCCTAGGCCGGGCTGGGTGTCCTTGGAGAGCAGCCTGGAGAGGCTTTGTTCTGTCTGTCTCAGCATGAGAGAGCAGCAGCTCCCAGGCTACAGGACACTGCAGAGTTACACACTGGGAATGCAGAATTTGAAAAATATAAAGGTTAAAACGTAAGGCATCAAAACCATTTCCCAAGAACAAGGTGAAACTTTGCTAGGGTAGCCGATGTGATCCTTAGTCACAGAAGACGACGTGAAACGGAAGCTGCAGAGCGCTCTGCTCCAGCGCTGTCGGTGGAACAGGCACAGGCAGGTGACAGCCGCTGGAGCAGCGCTCGGAGGGGTGCAAGTGCCAGGTGTGCCACAGGATGGTGCCACAGGGTTAGCTTTGCCCGGACTCAGCTGCCGCTTACAGTGCTCTGAAAACCCAAATGCTAAAGGGAATTGTGATATACACTTAATGGTCAGCAATGTCTGCATTTGCTGTGCTCTGGACAGATAATTTAAATTCTACACGTGGGGTATTCTCTGTATCTGTGCGCATCTGATCTTCATTCCCAAATCTCATGTATGTGTTAGGGGAGACTGTGCACTAAGTACAGGCTTTTTCCTGGTGAAACAGCAGAGCACTCGTTCATAACTTTGATTTTATGGAATATCTGTAAAACACATTGTGCAGAAATAATTTTAGTAGCCCAACTATTGAGCAAATAATTTACAGATCTCTTTTCATTTAATTTACTAAATGTGTATTAAATGAGCATATTCCTCCTGCTGTCCTAGTAGTTAAACCAGTCTAAGTCACTGTTGGTCTACTTCGGGTAATGTTTCAGTAGTTATGGGAGCAATGGAAAAGCATATTTCTACCAGACACCTGAGAAACAGTTATTCTGTTCCTTTCCTGTGGTATGATAAGGTTCTTTACATGAAGAAAAAAGAAGTTCCCAAGAATGCCTGTATAACTAAGTAGTTGATGTGAGTATCTGGAGAGTGATGTATGAAATAAAATCAAAGTGAGTTAACATTGTCAGATACTTTTTGTTGTTTATCACAGAAATTTATCTTTTGAGCTTAAGAATAAAATTATATCATTAACTTCACTCTAGTAGGAGCCCTGAATATTATTAAGATCCCTCTGTCTCTCAGGTGAAAATAGAATTGTTAATAACTGTTGCTTATCATCCTGGTTGTGGTATTGCACATTTTTACTTACTTCGTTTATCATGATTTTCAAGCCTTAGAGGCCTTCTGGTCTTGCTTATGCTATTTTCCTTTCTGCAGTGGACATATGAATAATGAACTATCACTGGTTTATTCTGACTTTTATTATAGTCTATTGAAATTTATTCTATCTAGGCAATATTGTGATAAGATGCTCGTCAAACTCCCTGATATTTCATCAAATCATCAAATTGTTGTCAGTGAAACAACTGTTTTCAGTTCTATTCCAGAATTAATGTTAATGTTTCACTTCACTTGGAACAGAATCAGGCAACACAAGTGAGGTTTTAAAGCTTATTACAAAATACTTCATAAAATATTCTAGAAATAGAACAAGTGCATAACAATGGCAAACTGGGGTTTGAGTCCATACACTTAAGTATTTTTATTTTTCTAGTCTAATTGTCTAGCTACTCATTTGGAAAAAGGAATAAACTTGTTGTTTTACTACTGGTTTAGGATTTGAATCTTGAGACCCCTCTTGACATTTTGTGTGAACGGTAACTACAGAAATGAGAAATTATGCCCCAGAGTAATGGTTGATAACATTTCATGACAAGAATTATTGTCTGAATAGCTTTGCAAAATTTAGGCTGCTTTTTGGAATAACACTGCATACCTGATCATGAATTGTTACGGAAATTTCCCTATTTCACCACCAGTGAAAGCAAACCAGCAACATTCCCTTCTCCATGCAGACCTTTCATTGCAAGGAAGCAATTAAAGATTTCACTCACAACCACAATGTATTACAATAAACAGTTCCTCATCTTTCTCATATCTGTTCTAAGTCTTTAGGGAGGAATTATGTTTGATGACACTTATAGGCTCAAAGTTTTATAGGCACAGTTACACCCAAGAAACTCATAAATCTTCATATGCAAATGAACCTATGAAACTGCTCATGACCATGGGGCTGGGTGCTTAACCCACTTTCATCAGAAAGAAATGGCAGTGCCTCACTCCATAGGTGCTATATTAACTGACAGGAATTCAGGCAGTGGCCTCCAGGTGAAGGCAATTAAGCTATCCTACCAGATCTGGAATGTGTTGGGAGCAATTCAGTGATTGGTTATAAAGGAAGGAAGAAAGGAATGTGTCCTGCTTTTCCTTGTTAGGGCTTGCTACCACCCTAGGGATAAGAGAACTGTTTATTTTCCTCCTAAAGGATTGAAAAAAAAAAAAAAAAAAAAAAAAAAAAAAAAGCTTTATGTTGCATGTGAAGCAGATGATCTGAACAGCTTAACCCACTTACTGTATCATATACATTCAACAACATTCCTTTTCACAGCTTCTTTCTCTTTTTTTAATTGTATGGATGCAAAGCAGGAACAATCTGATCTACGTTATCATTTGCCTATAAGCTTCTCTGTCCATCTTGGAGGCTACAGGAAATCAGTGCTTTACCATTGGAATAACAAAGAAAAAGTAATTTAAGAAGAAATGCATTTATGTTATGCATTCCCAGTGCAGAGATATAGGTCCAGAGTGGTCACAGATTCTCCCATATTTGGTAACACTACTGCTGCACACTGAAAATTGAAAACAGAACTTCACAAAGAGGGGAAAAAAAAAATCAGTGGAATTTTAACTACAGCCCTGTGCACTCTGGCACCATGGTAAACCACAAAAAGCACACACAAGTGTGCTCTAATGCATTTTGAACACGTCTTCCTGTGGTCATTTTGATGTTCAAGATCTTATGGTGCTGCTCTTTGCTTCTCTTCTCCAATTCATTTCAGTTGTTGCACAGTGGCATTGATGGAAGATCTGTTCCTGCAGCTTGTTTTGATAGAGCCTGTCTTCACAAAACAGGTTTTGTGGCAGGAGCCAGATTCAGAAACCCAGACGGAATCTCAGTACAGTAGATTTGACTCTCAGATATGAAAAACAGGAAAAAAAAAAAAAAAGTAATTCTTTCCAGCATCTGTTTGTAAAGCTGGGAACCCCCCCTGCTACAGAATGTGTTTGCTAAAATTAAGTTTCAGGAGAGGATTACAGAAGTTCATGGTAGAGGAATTCACTGAGAATTACTAGATACAGAAGTCATGCTTGGATCAGGAAGTTTCTCAGCTGCAAATGGCTGGAAGGTTGGAAAAATATTTCTGTCCAGTGTTTCATATCTTTCTTAAGCATCCATTCATGGCTATTATGAGAAGCAAGATACTGGTTCTACTAGACTCTTGGTCTTACCCAGCCTGGTCATTCTTATTTTGAAGCCTTACCTATTTCTAGTTCCAGAGTTACTTCTACATAAATTCTATGTTCTCAGGTTTTTATTGCTGAAAAGTCCTTGCTTGAGAGATAAAGTACCAGAGATTATAAAAAATCCCTTATAGTACTGAGACTTATCCATAACACTGTATTTCTTACACTGATGCCTTTACTTTTGAGTGTGTTAGGTGCCACATGTGGAGTCTGTCAGATTAGGACCTGATCTTGAATGTTTGTGTCTTTCACTGTTACATACTTACTACACTCTGATAAACTATGTTATTAAAAAAAAATTCTATTCTACAATACCTTTAGATATGGGAGTATAAAAGAAAAATATGGATTTCTGTTATTAGTCTCCTTTTGAGGCATTAACTGTATATGTCTATATTCTGAGCATAGTGATACATCCACTTTGAAGACAAGATAGCTGTTGCTTGTACAGTACATGTACCATAAAAAGCAGTACATATTTCTCCCTTTTATTTCCTTTCCAACTTCTACTCATCAGAGAAAATTTTTGTTTCTCTGTCTGACTTTGACCATTCTTGTTGACCTTCTGCATATCTCCTACCTTTGAAGTCCCTTAATATTATCTCTGAGGATTTTCTTTTAGCTTTCCAGCTTGAGCCCTGCAAGACCATTCTCTGACATACCTTTTGATGTTTTAGTAGGTCACTGACATACAGCTTTTACCTGCCATCAGACTTCAAAGCCTGCAATGTTTGGCAGCCAAGCCTGTCTCGGGGATTTTTCTATTGGTTGGGAGAACTTACTGAAATTAGATGGCAAATGTTCCGGCAACACTGGAGTCACATTCCTACGCAGAAGAAGATTGCCAGTGTGGCTTTGTTGATTATATGCTGCTTCATGGCTGCATCTGGCACTGGAGGCTCTCTGTCTGAAGAGAATAGTCTCCAAAGCTGTTTCACAGAACAGGGTCAGGGTGACAAGGAAGGAACCAGCCCAGGTTTGTGGCGTGCCTTTGGTAAAGTCCTCAGGTTTTGGAAGAACAGAATTTTCATCTCTGTAGACTTGTAGCTACTGGGACTGCTCTTCCCAGAGCAGCTACCAGCAGTGTCTGCCAAAGCAAGGGGACTCCATCTGCAGTCATCCTGACCTGGCATGAGGCTCAGCCTCCTCACAGAGGCATCCCATCTTAAGTGGGTCCCGCATCTGTGTGAATCATGGGGCAAACTGGGGAACTCACAGGGCATCCCCACATGTTCCTACCACGACAATTTGTTCAGGAGAAAGCTGAGGAGGGTCTCCAGTCAGAATGCATTCTGCCATAGCTCAGGCGGTATCAGTGGCCTTTCTGTTCACCAGATTTGCAAACCTACCAACTTTGATTTCTCATTCTTGCTGTTATCAAACACAGTACCATGCTGCTACCATGCCAGTGAACCAGTCATAACTTGGACACCAACAAGTACAGCTTGGGTTAATTTGTATTTAATACTGCAGTCTTCTAGTTATATATAATTCAGATTTCTCATTAGAACTTTACAAATTTGTAAATAATATTTGCTAAAAATAAACTTTTGAATGTCTATAAGTAAGTGCAAGCCATTTATGGCTTTTCTCAGAATAAAATGTTAAAATACTGTGATTTTCAATGCAGTGAATTGTATTCTATATTTTTATGCCATGTAGATAATCAAAAGTAACAGATCTTTATACATTTTGTTAACCTATATCCGTAAGTATCACATTGGATTATTTTACCTAGGCAAGATGACAGAAATAGATCAGTTCTATTACTTTAATCTTTCTATGATTAGTATCATATTTCAAAATATATGCTGCTTTTTTAGATACAATGTTATTTTCTTGGGTTTATATATACATATATACTTAAAATAATAATGATCCTGATTCGTATTATTCAGTAGAGAGTTTCTGAAAGAGCAGAAATCATGGCTTCCATTGTACAAGAAACTGTTAAATAATATTAAATAACATGTCATATAAAACAAGGCCAGAATCTGTTCTCACATCTGTTATTCAAATATTATATTGCCATAGCATCTGCTGTCTTGCAGCTAATCAGATTCATCATTACTATTTAAAGCGAAAACAGGAAACAAAACAAAACAGACAGACCACTGTTGGTGTTGGATTAGGAATTTTGGGTTAAGTCCAGTGAGAGATGGATGGGCTATAGCACTTGGTGTCTGTCTCAGCCTATGGCCTGCAGGGAATTCTGCATTAGGCACCTACACTCCATGTATTGTGAACAGGAAGATTTAGGAACCTCATTATAGGCTGAACAACCTGTGCCCTGGGCAAAGAGCAGTTAAGGTCAGCAGGAAATCCCCTTCAGGATTTCAGGTGCTGCACCAAGGCTGAGAGCCACTCAGGAATTTTCCCTTGGGACCAGGCATCTACAACTGTTCCATCAGAAACTGGACAGAGTTCACTATTTGTACTGAAGCTTTTGTACAGTAATTCAGGGATCAGCAAACTCAAAGATATGTCAGAGGCATTTAGTAACTTGTCTTTAAAGGGCCCATACCTTTTCTACTTGCATTTATTTATACGAGATCTGTTCACATGGACAAGTCTCACAACTGCGTGGCAGATGTTTCTTTCCTCTGTAATTATATCACTTGAGTGAAGATCCAACATTTTGAAAGAAAGGAAATACTGATGGGTGGAAAAGCTCAGTTAGAGTAGAAAGTCTTCTCCCAGAAGCTCTGTCTGAAACTCATATTCATGATCAAGAAGCATTCATAATTGCCATTGACAGAGGTGACCAGATGTTTGTAGATGAGAAATACCACCCACAAATTAAGCAAATTGTTATGCAGGACTAGGAGTAGAGCCCTCTCCTGATGCTAGTCTAGAGACATGCCACGGAATTCTCATGACAATATTGCCACAGGAGACTGATCTGCATTCACTGACACAGAAGACACTGGCAATAGCACTGTACTTTCAAATATAATCACTTTATCAACTTCATTGAACAATATTCTACCTTTTAGCATCTATACACACACCAGTGTTCAATAAAGTGTAACGTCATTTTAAAGACCTCCATTAATACAGGTGATTAAAACTACTGTATCACAAAGCAGACTGTAATACTTATTTTGGTAAGAAGATGTTAGAAAGAACTTGACCAGGATATTCAGGTTACAAAGTCCAGGATGAAAACTACTGAATGAGCTCCTTGTACAAAAAAATACTTCCTCAGGTAATGTGACCAGCATATGAAATTCAGTAAAGCTTGAGATCCAGTCATTATAGCTGGATTATGTTTTCCTAGCCTTGCTAATATTATGGTCAGATGCTGCTTTTGTAGTTAGAAAGACGAGTAATTGCATAGCTCTACTTTAGCATAGAGCTTCATTATGAGCTTTAGTAAAGGGTAAAGTATATCTTGCTCTGTAGCAATGAGAATAACAACCTTTATTTCCCAGTCCTTTTGAGTCCTGAAGTACCAGCTAGTGGCCATTAGTTATGCACAGGAGAATGCTGTTCATCACCTTTCCCTCACCGTGTCCAAGCACTCTGTTCTAGCTGCAGTTCAGATAAGCTTGTAACAACACACAGGCACAGCAGTTCAGTTTTGTCATGATTAGCTCAGTTGTCCTTACCAGCCAATATTGGTCAGCTTTATGCTTTAACTGCACTCATTAAACAAGGTTCGCTTGTTCACAGCAAACAAACACCATTGTATCTTAAATATATATATTGTCATAAAAACTGAATCTGAAACAGTTTCTTCCTGAACAAACTGCATAACAGCCAAGGTATCAGCGGTGCTGATCTTTAGCTGAATCTCTCTTTTATTTGTCTAGGCTCCAACATAAAAATATGATCTCTGGCAACAAAACTGCATATGGAAGCCAAGTAGAGTCCGTAAGACTAGCACAGAAAACCCTGAGCCAAAATGAGGAAAACCATTCCAGCTTCCCCTTAAGCAGGTTGTGAGGTTACAGCTCCCTACCCCATCACAAACTAGTACACTTGGGTTTGCCACCTTCGAGGCAGGCTGTACTCGCTGTCTTGGCAAAATGATCCAAGTGAACTGCAAGACCTTTAACCATAGGGGTTCTTTTAACCTAGATCATTTTGTCAGGACCAGATTTAAACAATCATGACACAACATCAGAGGCAGGAGAAGGAAGGAAGAGGCAAAAGCATAGATCTGGAAGTAGAAACCACTTAATCACATGTAATGCACTTGATTGCTACTTAAGGACCTTATGTGCTCTCCCAACCTGAAATACACTGTTGTCCCTGGCAGAGAACTATTGTTAGAGGAAAAATGGAATGTACGTTAAAAATAGTTCTGAAACTACTGAGGATTAAGGGGTTTATTTGCTACATTTGAATTGACTTACTGTTGTGTTAATAATTAGTCAAATTTGGGGGAAGGAAAAGTTTCTAGCCACACTTTTTTTTTAAACCTGATTTATCAAATTCTTTATGTACTAAATACTGTCAAGAACATACAAATAAATTTTTGCTTTGAGGCTGAGAGCAGCAATAGCCAGCGTTTGCAGAAGGACTTTGTACGCTCCAGAGCAGAGAGACAGAAACTCAGCGACAGCAGGAGTCCCCTCGGCACCCTGCAGGCCTGCTGTCCTGAGGGCTTCCAGAAACTGGGTAACACTGTCTCTGTACCCTATAATCTACTTCCAACCCTTAATTCAAATTGCAAAGCCAACAGAAGCTGCATCACAAGCCCCTTCTCCTGCCAGGTAAATCCAGCACTGACAGCTTTGCTTACCACCTCTCTCAGCTGGCAGGCAGCAGCCCTGCTGCCCAGAGCACATCAGACCAAGAGCTGCCCGGCTGACAGCCTTTGGCAAGATACCACCTACAAGGAGGTCCCAGCCAAACCTCCTGTTCCCTGCAGAAACAGGCTGTTTCTCTGCTAACCCTTAATTGTTGGGCTTTCTCTGCCTTAAATCCTGCTGGTACCGGTAGGGCAGGTGGGGCTAACAGAGCCAGGGTGGTAGCTTCAGGCCTCCTGGCTCCCACAGCAGCAGGTCGCTGTGCCGTAATTACTGTTGGTTAATAGTGTGTTTGGCAAGCTGCGAACGTTCTGGAAGTTGTTTCCTTCATGCAGTCTTTCCTCTCATTCCTCACCACCCACTGTTCTCCTCGGCAATTGCTAGTTAAGGTGGAAGTTTCTTAAGAAACTGCTTGTTAAAAATTTGGAAATGGGGTGCTGCATATGCCAGTGGCAATCCTTTTCCCTGGAGGATTAGCAAATGGAGTTGTTCTGTGTCCAGTTGCATTTCTCACATTGCTTTTCTAGCCTTGCATCATTTTTGAGGAACAGTTTAGGATGTTATGTAGCTCATCCTGAGCAGGGCAGGATGCCATGTAAAAGATGGAAGACCAGGGAACGAGTTTTAAATTAGGTAAGTTGATATAAGTGAAAAGAAAAAGTCAACAGTTTCGGGGCATCAGGTCTGATAATAACTGCCCTGCATTATGCTAAAAACCAGCTAGATCATCTGAGAGAAAAACTAGACAATAATTGTGAAATAGAGGAGAGATTAGTGGAGATGAGGGTTATTAGCAAGGGGAGAGGCAATTAAGTGACTATCTCCTGTAGAAAAGAGACATTAAAAAGCATGGATGAATTATCTTGGGGGTGAATTACAATGAGCCATTAAATAAAAATTTCATTTTCTAATACATGCTAAAGCTATGAATTTCGTTTCCCTTGCTCATCTTTGTGGTCTGCCTTGAAGACTAGTACTGTGAAGAGAGACGGCTGATCCCTGTGCGAGCAGCACGTCTGCAGGAGATGGGGCACTCCTGCTCTCTATCAGTTGGCTCTGCAGGTTCACACCAGTACACAGCGGCTGCTGTAGTTTCACCCACATAGCTCCCCTAAGGGCATCTGCTGCACTGACTGAAGTGCACGGTGTTCTAGGAAGTGTGCATGAATCTTGTATCTTGATGGGTTCTCAGGTAGGTGGGTGGTATTTATTACAACCAAAAAGATGTTGTGAGAGAAAAAACAGATTCTTTTAGAAACCATCAGTAGATGCAAGAGGGCTGGGGGAACAATTTTCTGAGTTTTCTCAGACTTTATACAAATAATTTTCAGGTTTTGAGTTCTAGCTATTCTTCAATAGCAGTTTACTAAAACTTAAAATACAGCAGTGGGCAGGTTTTATTTTACTAAAAACGTCACATTATTTCCTTTAACAGAAGCTGAGTCTTCAATGGTTTTCTGATATACAGATTATGTTGGCCTTTTGCAGGAGCCTGTATATAAATCCTTGAAAAGAAATGGTTTATGGAAATACTTCTTGAGAGCAGAATTCTGTTTGTTGGAATGTAAGCAGAAGGTAGAAACTTCCACCAACTTACCTCTCTAAGTAATTAGTTAAAAATTATTTAAAGTGATGCTCAGTGTGGGGCCAGAGTTGGGTTTCTTGCTGCTGCTTCCCTTGCAGATGTGGCAGTTAACGATAGTAGCAAATATCCAGCTCTGTGCTGAATGCTCATTGCTTGCAGTAAGCTATCTGCTCATAATTTATGTCTTCCAACTAGCCTAGGATATCTGGCACTTCTTCACATAGAATAGAGACAGTATTTTGAAACTGGTTTCTTAACAGAAGTTACTTTCCCAGTTCTAGTTACATTAATGCTGCAACCTAGAAATGTTTCATCTCTAAATAGTGACTGGAAGCTGCAATGTACAGCAGCTTTCATCAGGCAAGTATTTCTTTGGATTTCAAAGGGACTTTTGTTGAGTAAAGTAAGAAGGTAGAAAGAGTTGCTTGGAGTTTGGGGGTTTTGTTGGTTCGTCTTTTTTATTGTAACAGAGATATGCTATAGCTTTTATTTCACTGTGTACACAAGCTCTGTCAGGAAAAAAAAAGTTAAAAGAATCATAGAAGTGACTCTTACTGAGTTAGACATTTCAGTGCCTGCTCTCATGAAAACTCAGCATTTTTAATGAAAACAAATCCAATTTTGGTGTCTCTTCTTGGAGACTACATTGTTGACACACTGGACTCTTATTGCCCCCGTCTTCACTATTTGCCTAATAGTTTGCCTAATAGTTCGTTCCAAGTAAACTATGATAGTTAGATAAGTGCAGAAAAAAAAATACTTTCAGCTGCTCAACTTCTGTTACTGCCCTGAAGTCTGCATTAGCGATGCTGCAGACTATAGTTGGCTGAAAAGGGGCATTTGCCCTGTGGACTAGTAAAGGGTGACCAACACGCAGCAGCTGTCAGACCCTTAATCCTCTTTCCAGTTTATCTGCTGCAGCAAAAGTTGCAAGCTGTGATGTACACCTGGCCTTTTATGCAAGGCACATTTTCTTGAAGGTAGATCTGTTAGTTCCATTGCTCTTTCATGTAACATTTTCCAAGGCAGTTTAGGAGGTAATCAACATTGTACAGTCTGAGACGTGGTTGCAGCTGTTTTGTGCTAGATTTGATTCAGGGGGAATGCAGACGATCTGTATTCAATTTGGTAGCCAAACTGAAAATGGGGAGGAAAAAAGCTCTGAACAATGAAAATGCAAAAGGACAATTGTTTGTTGTTTTACTTTGAGGAAAACCCAAAACTTCACTTAACATTCCCATAATGCAGCAGATGTGGGCTCAAATCCTTTTTTCAAAAGATGTTTGAAGTTAGGCCTCCCACAATGTAGAACACTTTTATGTTTTAAATCAAAAGTAACTGAAAAAAATATTTCAAAAGCATAAAAACATGTAATCCTAGTATTTCTATTTCATTGTCACTTTCAATTTGACCTCTAGAGTTGATTTTTTTTTTTTTCCAAATAAACAATTCACCAATAAATTTGCTAAACTCTTGTATGGACCCAGGTTAGCTTATGAGGAAGCTGACATAAGAGAGACAAGACTGTGGAGGAATTGGAGCATAATGAAGTGTGTGTCTACTTCAGAAACAGTGAAAAGACTAGAGTATATATGTACTTGGAACAGCTGAGTTTATTCTTGCTAGTATTTTCTGAAATGTGCCTGGGAATGGTGTAATTATGGCAAGATAAACTCACTTCTATTTTCAAAAAGAGTGCCTGCAAGGAAGGGAGACTACTGTAGCTATAGGCTTTTCTTTGGAACAAAGGTTTGGCTGACCAAATAGTATCCATTGCTTTGTATTCTATCTATTGATAAGTATAGGTGGAATTTCTTTTTTATCTTTTTTATTGCTATTGAACACTTATCTAATGGTTTCAATGACTTTTCCCACAATAAACCTTTCTTTTTCTGATGATGTGATTGTTGATTGTACTATTTAACCTGCATTCTCTACCATACTTCCTTGCTTTCACATTAAATTAGTTTACAATTGTTTACGCTGGCCTGATTTTGACATTTGCAGGATCAATTACCTGAATGATCAAAATCCTTTTGAAGTGCAGAGTATTGTTTTCTTTTTTACTTTTTTTCCCATGCTTAGAAGACTTGAAGAATTTATAACACTTATTTATAACACTGGATTTCTAAATTTACATCACATTTTATTTATAATTTTTCAAGATGAAGAAAACTTATTGAACAGTGCTTAACATTGACACTAGAGATAAGAAATGTCACAATTTGTTTTAGTTTAGTTGTTTAGTTTCAGGCTTTATGAATTCCAAAAGAAATTGAACAAAATTCTTCCAGTAGAATAAATAATGGTAAATATGGAGAGGAAGGACGAACCAAGGAAAAGGTTGGTGCTCTAACACAAAATCCTGCATGGGAGTGGCTGGGGAAGGAGGCTGGAGCAAGGATGGGGAAACTCAAGATGTAAAGCCTGAAACTGCTTGCGTTGAGGAACGGGTCTAAGAATTAGATGCTGAGGGCTTTGATGTTATTGAAAGTAAGTCCAATTCCTGAGCTTGGGCTTTGTATCTAAGATTGCTGAATTTAAATGGCCTTTTAATAGCGAGAAGTAAAGTGTGGGTTTGCAGTCTTGCCTCTAGAAGATGGGAAAACTACTGCTGCCATCAATCACTGCAAGATGATGTAACAGAAGTCTGTACTCAGGTCTAAAGGTCGTGGTGCTGCTGGGAACTATCGGAGTTTCTGTATGATGATGCAAATTTCTGCTTTTTCAACTTCTTTCCTCTTAACCAGAAAAAGGTGCATATATCTGCACATGCAACTAAATTCAGAAGCCAAATTATGCCAAAGTTTGGGCTCTCTGGGTAGCTGAATCCACTCCCATCCTGGGGATATAGTCTGACGTTAAATATTAATTTTGTTACTGCTCTCATTTTCATTAAGTAGCCAACAGAGCTCATCCAGGAATAAAAGCGGTCTGAGTATAGTAGAAAGTGTGTGTGCACGCACACGTTACTCACTCAGAACAATACTGGAAGCTGTACAATGAGCGATAAACTGGATCCAGGAATACAAAGCGTGGGAGGTTGAGCATGAGAAATTTATTCTGTGCTTTGCCACGGTGTTTGTGTTTCTTGTTGGCCAAATCACTTAAAAGCAAATCCTGTTTGCTAAATACCACGTGGCCTGAATTTGGACTTTCCTCACTTTTGCAGCTTGTTGTGTGTACACCAGTTACTCCTGTGCGGCTCCTTTCCCCGCGCTCAGCACGCACGCTGACGGGCGGGCGTGTCTCCGCTCCCCGCAGAGGTGCGCGCTGCGCGGGCGCTGCGCGGCGGGCCCGGCGGGAGCGCCCTCGGGCCGGGTGTCGCACCTG